>BGPR01012703.1:0-44000 GCA_013235015.1 Araneus ventricosus | reverse complement strand
CATTATATTATGTCATGTTTCTATTTATAAGATAATCTCTTAAAATGCAGTAGGCCTAATATACTTATTCAACAAAATGTGTGGATGTTCAGACCTGTTCACAGATTTATGTGATAGACTTCAACAAACCAAAGCAAGTCTCCAGCGACCATACATTAACCAAATATTGACACAAGCAGAAATGCTTGAATTTTGTCAAGAACATTTAAAAGGAATCACCTTCACTTTCATAAAAAATGAAAAAATCATTCAACATCATAACAACAAACTAGTTAACGATTTGAAAACTCCGTGGCAATTACTGGTACAAGGAGTTTCCATTGTTTTGTTCCTGTGTTAGAGAGTAACCTGAAGTGCTTCATTACTTCGCAAGCTACGGAATTTGAAATTCATTCCACTACAAAAGCTGTACAAATAACAATTCGCACAAGAGATTCTATTGCATGTGTATATGATGGTCAATGGTGAATGACATTAGTGATATAAATAAAGATGTGCTTGTAACATTTTATCATCCCTGCCGGAACAAGGACAGCTTTTAAGAAAAAGGAGAAAGACCAGACTTGGATGCCCATGAACAATGTTTTAAAGAAAATAAGTGCCTTAGAAGTACAACAACTACTGGAAAGACACATAACATTTCCTCAAAACTAAGTGAAGAAATATCAAAACTTCTTAAGGGGACATACGACTCTTAAACCTCGAAAAAATGGGGTAGGGGGAAACTGGCTAATTCGAAACATATCTCTGAAACAGTGCAATTCACAAATTCACTTATTTTTTCTAGAATAATATGTTCTTTCTCTTCTAGTACGCACATTTTCAAACCTTTATATTGTTATGTATGTTTGAGAAAGTAATTTTTTGGAAAAAGAATGAGATAGTCACCTTGCACGCATGATTACGGATAAAATATTTGTCTAAACACAATATTTTGGGTATCTAAGTAATCCAAACATTTTGTTTAAGAAACTGAACCACAATTATTAACATTTAAATTTAATTTCTATTTTTATACCAATTTAAAATAAAATTTTAAAAATAGTTGAAATTTCAACTTTTCTAACCGCCAAAAAAAACTTCTTTGGAGGAAATATGCACAAAAATTGAGGTTCAATTTGTAGAAAATAGCACAATACAAATTCAGTAAAACTTTTATGTAAAAATATTCAATACTTCTTGAGATATTGTGCACGCAATATAAAAACGCATTTTGAGATACAGCGCTTTAAAATATGTCTATTTTCTTTGTTTACGTTGAGCAGCTGATAAAATTTTCCTTCAGAACTTCATAATTATGGGAATTTTTTTAACGTGGATTGTTTTAAATTGTTCAGAAAAGACAGAGGAATAATATATATTTATTTCATAACATCGAAAATTTTCAAGGTTTAACAGTCATATGTCCCCTTAATGAATACAAATCAAGGTAGAACGATAAACCTGACTCAAGTGTATAGTAGATCAATACTTTTATGATGTGTTAGTTGTAAATAATGTATCAATACTTTTATTTGAAGTTTTAACAATGGTAACAATTGTAAAAACTGTGTTATAAAATAGTGAATAGAGAAGCCTCAATTATATACTGTGGAACCTAAAGTGACCATGAAACATATTCAAATTTTTCAACTTCATTATACATTTAAAGTGTCCACAAGCTACTTCATGTAAAAAAGGTAAGTTTATATGTAATAGGTAATATTAGTTATATCATATTATAATTTATTAATGATAAAAATTGTACTTAGTCAAATTTATGCTCCGTCACCTTCGGCAAAAAATACATTTTTTATGGGATTTTTAAAGTCCTCTAACTTGACTTGTAGATAAATATCAAACATGGAATTTTTACAGCAGTACAATACACTATAGAGGGTTTATCTGCAAAAATTTCAGATTTTTAAACTTTTATATAACCAGCAAAGATATAAGGTGTCAAAATTTGGATTTTTTTGAAATTTTCGGATTTTGAAAGCCCGTAACTCTTAAAAGAAGCAAATCTCAGGGTTGAATTTTTTGTAAATACAGCACATTAAGGTAGCTACACATCCCCACAAAAGTAATATGGATAATAGATTCCTTTTGGGAATTATATGCCTTCAAAAATTGAAAATTTGTCATTTTTAAAGTCAAACTTTTAGGCTGATTTTTGCTATTTGGGATGCAATTTTCCTTAAATGTGTACTGGAGATAATAAAGGCTGTATCTTCTTGAATAAACTGTTTTTTGTTTCATCAACCTCAAGTTCACCAGTTCCGAGTAATATAAGTTAACGCAAACCCCTACAAATGCAAAAATCAGCATGTTTTGTAAAACAAAAATGGCTGCCATCAGAATTCAGAAAAAGATAAAAAAATTAAAATTAGTCTTTTTGGACTCTCTAATTATGTAGGATTCAACATACAAAAAATCATTTGATTATAAAATGGTCAAGCAACCAGCTCTGGATCACTTGACATGGAATGACCCATATACACTAGTTAATTATATTCAGAGTTAGTAACTAATCATATACGGGTTTGTATATATATATAAAAAAAACCCATTGACCCAAAATATAATATTAGTATACATTAAAATGCCATTAAGAATACTTATCAAGCAATACTAGCTGTGACTCACATTACATGTGACTCGCATTACAAAATAAGATGTCTTTATTTCCAAATAAATTATTTTTAAAAAAATAAAATTGGCCTATTTTTTTAGTACTATAAATAAGTAGGACAAACGGTACCAATTTTTTAAAATTTACAGCTATAAAAAGTTAAACATTGACAAAAATGAACTTTTTGTGATTCACATTACGAAAAAATTATTGACTATAAAAGTTAACCTCTCTCATTTATTTTAAATGCAAATCCCAAAATAATACTTTTATATTTGTTTTATAGCATAAATCTATCAAAAAAATATAATTATTCAGTAGAAACATGCTAAAACTTAGTAAAATACATATGTTTAAAATTGATTCTAAGCTCAGAAAAATTCATCAGACATGTGCTCTTGAAACAAGTCTTCACATAAAATGAAAATAGTTAACCAGGTGTTGCCAGATTCTAATTTGTAAATTTCAATCTATATACAACACATAGAAAATAAAGTTGAGTGGTTTCTTTTAATTTTTTTTTACACTTTATTTCCAATGTTATGTGGAATTGCCCAGAAGATCCCACCTTCTTTAAGTCTTTTTTTTAAAAAAAACTTGCTCGTTATTTTATTGCATAAAATTTTTCAATGGATATTCGAATTTTTCTTATATTTTTTTTAAAAAATACAGTACTATTGAAAATTAATAAGAATATCTTAAAAATTAGTTTAAATTCACAACTTTTTTGATAATGAAATTCATTTTCATTTGTAGTTCAACAAAATAATTTGCAGAATTAATTTTTGATGCAAAATAAATTCTTTATATTCAATGAACGTATTAAAATCAAAATTAGTCTTCAAAAAGTTAGTTTTCTCATCAATTATTATAGTTGAGAAAAAGTGGGATAAATTTATCTCATCATGCATCTCGAGTTTGTAGAAGACAGCACTTCAATTCCTAGATCAGTTGCATTTGGTATAGTTTGAATATTATTATAAATTTATAGTTTCTTTTTTTATATAATTCAAAAATTAACTAACATAATGAAAAAAGCTTACTTTGCAGTAAAAAAGGCTTGCTACTAACAGATACTTTGTTCGTATTTTTCTTTTTTTTTTTTTTGCAATTTACGAAAGTTGTTACTGTTATTATTTTTAATGTTTTAGTGTATTTCTTTATATAAGTTATTTTTACCAAATTTTATATTAATTAGTATAAACTAGTATTTTAAAATTAATACTTGTACAAAGGAAATAATTTAATTTAATTAATAGTAAAATAAAGCGTAGTAAAATAGCACTGTAGAAAAAAGCACAAAACAAAATTGTAGAAACTGAACATAAACCTTTGTTAGGCCTAAACAAAAAACCATACGATTCTATATCTCCCCGTTTACAGCGTATGTTTTTAAGGCTAAATAAATATAATATTAATTTATGTTCCAGGTAAACAATTAATTATAGCTGATACCCTTTCTAGAGCTCAATTAAATGACAAAATTTTTAATGATGATAATGTTTATGAATAACCTGCTGACTTATGTCTTTTAGCTGGGAGAATTCAGGTGGGAAGAATTAGCTAAATTAACTAAAGATGATCCTGAATTAGATGATGTAGTTTATCATATAAAAAATGGATGGCCTTGTAAAATAAATACGAGAAAATATGCGAAACAGTTTTGGCACTGTAAAGATGAACTTTATTTAACTAAAGAAGGGTTAATATGTAGAGGTTCTCGTTTAGTTGTTCCTAATGAATCCAAAACTGAAGTTCTTGAAAAGATTCATACATCACATAGAGGTATTGTTTCTTGTAAAATTAAAGCCAAAGAATGTTTCTATTGGCCAGGTATAAATAATGATGTTGACAATTTTATAAGAAAATGTGACTTGTGTCAAGAATATCAGAGAAATAATAATAAAGAGTGTTTAATAAATCATCCAATACCCGATTAGACCCTGGGAAAAAGTAGGTTGTGATTTTTTTTTAATTAAGAGGTAATCATTATTTACTTATTATTGATTATTTTTAGAAGTATATCGAGTTACAACAAATGTATAGTATTAATGCATTTTCTGTTATTAACTGTATGAAATTAATTTTTGCAAGGAATGGGATTCCTGAAGTAGTAATTAGTGATGGAGGTACACCTTTTGATTTATTTGCCCTTAAAGAATGGGGAATAGAACATAATACATCTTCTCCATATTTTAGCCGATCTAATGGCCAAGTAGAAAGAGCAATTCAAACTTTAAAAAGAAACCCAGGAGCAGGTGCACGGAAAAAACCCACGGGAGTAGGCGCGCAGGGTATCTCATACCCAAATGTTTTTCATCGCTCCTTACAATCATAAATGGTATGCAAAATAATTTTTATAACTAAATTAAAGTAGAAAATACATCTAATAACATTTTTAATGAGAAGAAAGGCTACTTGCAATTAATTCGTGCATTTTCTACAGACTGAAGCCATATGCTCCATGCATATATATTTTTGACATTTTTGAAAAGTATATTGTGTCTTGCGGTCCTTCTTCTTTGGGCATTCAGCACACCTTTTGAAAACTGTTTTTGCCTTCTTATTATGGGCTTCCATTTCTTTTTCTGGGTTCAATTTTTCTTTTATACTTTTTGAATCTATCATCACGTAATCTCCTACGTTATAACATTTCTGGCAATTATCAACAAATTTTTCAAAAAATTCTCTTATTGGAGTTAATTGTCAATATCTTTTCTGCTCTGGCGATCACGAATGTCATCAAAACGGATGCATCTGTATAGAAAAAGAAAACGTTTGGATGACATAGAAGTGCAGAATATTTCAATTCCTGTGCCGTCTGTAGCCCAAAGGTCAGAAATGTTCACGAGACGATTTGTGAACACCACAAATATATAAGTCTATAAACGCTTTCATTTCAGCTTCTGTTGTAGATTTCGCATCTCGTGAAAAACGATCTGAAATCGATTCAATGTAAATGTTAGTGCAGTTCACTAAATCTTTCACCATTTCATCAGACATCAGAAGTTTCCAAGATTCTAGGAGTGTACTAACATCTCTTGAAATAGCTGCGTTTCCAGGAAGTTTTATTATTATACTTTCAGCAGAAACTCGTACATCAGTTTGAAATTTCTCTTTTCTCCATTTTGTTATTTTATCTCGTTGAACATAAAAATCATTTTCATTTGACTAATCTAAATCTACTTCAATATCTGTGTCACTGTCTGTTGATGAATCAAGATTACTATTATATTCTTCATCATCATCAAATAAACTTTCTTCATCATCATCAAATAAACTTTCTTCATCATCATCAATTCCTTCTTCGTCATCAAATAAACTTTCTTCATCATCATCAATTCCTTCTTTGTCATCAAATAAACTTTCTTCATCCGTCGAAACTGTATCAAGCAAAGTTCTCAAATGTTTCATTTTTTTGTCATACTTGTAAGGTGCCATACTTGTAAGGCGTCCGACTGCCATGATGGAAAAAATCTGAGTGGCAAAGATGGGCGCAATGTGTATAATATACCTGAAACACAACATACTGGAATTTGTATTTTTAGAATTTGCCTGCCGACCTGGCCTTCCAAGGGCATGACCTTAAATTCAGCTATACAGAGGCTCATCCACTTTTAAACAAGGGGTTGGGAAATAGAAAGAACAAAAGATGGGTGCGGGTATGTCACACCCTGCGCGCTTGTTCCTGGGTTAAATAAAGCAGATAGAGAAGGTAGAGATATATATCTTGTTTTATTAGATTATAGGGTGACCCGGGGTAATTCACTATCACCACATTTCTGAGGTAAATAATGATCACCTAATTTTTATTTTTAAAAAAAATTATGAAATTTGATATATGGCCAGGAATCCTTAAACATTTTACTTAAATATAACTACATTTACTCAATTATAATTTGCTATTAAGTTTATCAAATTAACCATCTTTTAAATTGCTTACTATACTTGCCATTTCAAAGATGGGTTCCTAAACATGCACATTTTTACAAAGATCCTTCTCCCTCTCTTAATAATAAATATTTTATGTTACTTTCTTTTTATTCCATCTAAAAATAGTGTTAGCTTTCAATTAGTTGTTTCACATTTACTGTAAACATTAAAATTAAAGTGAACTATATCAAATGTTTCCCCCTTATAGATGGGGTAATTATTGATCACTGGGGTAATCATTCCTGGTCACTGGTCCTGATCATTGTCATTTCTTATCATAAATATAATAAAAAAAGCTAATAAATATAATTTTAGTTCTTATAAATGACAGTTCATATTTATTAACTGTAATCACTATAACACATATTTTAATTATAACCATAATGCTGGGCAGAGTTTAAAATAACCCCGCCCTTTTGTCTGCATCATTATTAAATGAGCAAATCAGATGATTTTATAAGAATATTACCTCAGCTATCAACAATGAAAGATAAACACACAATTAAATATATTTGTTTAAACAATGAAAACGGATTGAATTGCACTTCAACAATGAAAAGTATTGTTGTAAATTATGCCAAAAAATATTTTTTTATACAAAATGCTGGGCGGAGCTTTAATTAACCCCGCCCCTTTTGCCTACATCATTATTGAACACCAAGCAAATCAGATGATTGCATAAGAATATTAACACAGCCTTCAACAATGAAAGAGAAAAAGCACAATTAAATAATTGTTTAAACAATGAAAATTGACTGAATCGCGTTTCAACAATGAAAAGTATTGTTGCAAATTATGGCAAAAAATATTTTTTTTAATTTATTAAAGTTAGAGAAAAATTGTAAAGCACCTTAATTGATATCACTAAAAAGGTAATTTGTTGTACTGTTTTTTCATTTATTTCTTAACCACTATGCCAATGTGCAAGAGATTTTGTATGACATCTTTCATGTCTAAATCTGTTACGAGATATTGTTTGCAGGCTAAAAGCCAGTCTTAGATGGGCACAAATCTTCTAGTTTCTAAATACTATATCTTTCTTTTTTCCCAGAAATATACAAATTTGTGCCAAAAAAAAAATGAAATAACTTTTCTACAAAGATAAGCTCAAAGTTTGGCAAAAAAAAATCACCCATATTACAGGACAATCTCTACACCTACATTTTAGAAGCAACTACAACTAAAGCAATTTAAATTCTTTAATTGTTAATTACATTTAAATCATTTGAGTAACAAAGGATTCAAAATTAACCTCCTATGTATTTATCTTGACTATTTTCCTGAAAAATCTTTGAACTAAATAGTTTTTTCAAAATACAAAATAGAACAAGAAACTTCAATAAAGGTACCAAATTGCAAATAAGGTAGAATAGTATTGTTTGAAACTCAATGAGAGATACTGAAATCAGTCACATTTTATATTTTCAATTCATAAATTTTCAGTAAGAATCGTAAATATCTTTTACTAACTAGTAAATAATAAATCCTATTTCAACTAATCAATCAGTATACTGCTTCAGCCTCTTTTTCACAATATACGAATGCCAGTCATATAATGCGTCATTGAGCTGTTTTAAATACAGTGTTTAAAGAGTCCACATTTTTAAGTTCAGTAGAAATGTTTAATGGTTTCTCAGATTTCAGCTTTGTGTTATCAAAAACTGTCTTGTCACTGGTTTTTACGTTATCTAATTTGATACGATAGACTTTAGAGAATTATCCTTTTTCTTTTTCCATGTAGCTTTTAAAAAAAGCTACAAAAATGCTTCTAGTTACACTACTAACAAAGAGTACAAATAAACAGCGAAGCCATACTATTTATCTGACCCAAGAATACCAGATGCACCGAGGTGGATGCTTCAGATATTGAATAGGAGAAGGGAAATATTGTTCCCCTTTCTACTTCAATTCAATATTGAGAAAAAGAAAAAAAACATTCTTGTTAACAGCTTTTTAAATATATAATAAGCAGAACAATTATTTGAATGGAACACATATGTCCAATCCAATTAACGAAAATTAAAAATTTCTAATGCAAATTTCTTTATAATGATAAAAAAGATTGTGTTCTTATATAATTTTAATACATTTTCATTAATTCAAGAACTATTATATTAACAGAAAAAATTTATATTAATGAAAAAATTACACTGAGACAATTAACTTTCTTAAAGCGATTGTTTCACTTTTTTTTTTCCTTCCCTAATAAACTAAGCTTTTTAATTCCTACATTATCCTAATTCTCTGTATCAGTATTCACAAAAAAGTTCATGACCTCACACTTTAACAAAGTATCTAAACAAATCTAAAAGATATGAAATCAGTAGAACTAGAAGTATAACCCCAAATTTGAAACAATGTTTAAAAGGCTTACAAAACATATGTTCTATATGCTTTGCATGTTGAGGGTAATTAAACACTAGAGTTTAAGTTTTTTTTAAAAAAAGAAATAGCTCAAAAACTGCATTTCAGTTCAAATTTAAACTAGCATACCTAATAGACTATTAATTAAGGATATAAAAAAAAGATATCCGATTACCTCTAGCGTAGAAAGTGTAGCGAACATTGTCAAAATGTGGTTACACTTACCCAATTTCACCTCATGTCTCTTGTAGAACTTTGAAATTGATTTTATCAATATTTTCAATAGCATACAGATTGTACAAAAATATATCTTACAAATTTTATACAAGGATTGTGAAAATCATTTACATTAAAAACAATCCATGCAATTCATAACAAACCCTTTCTAAATAATACAAAATTAAGAATATCTAAAAAATACCAATTTTTTTACACCCATTTTTTATAATTCAACAAAATAATGCTATATATATTTTTTTTAATTTGCCCATTCATTTCGATGGTCTTGTTCTTTGAATTTCATGATAAAACACCTAAATTAATACCTACAGAGCGATTATTCATTTGACAACAAAGAAAAATTTCAAAGAATAATAAACAACAATAAAGAAGTGCATTCCAAACAAAATCTGTCAAAACTTATTAATCTCAAAGTTCTGAAAAGATTTCAAAATTCGATAGAAAAAATTGCAACAACTCTAAACTGTTAAAATTTCACACCGTCAAAGGCAACACACGAAAATAACAGCACAAGAATGTATCAAACGAGCAATTTCAGAAGGAAGACAATTTATTTTTTTTTAAATTTAACTCTAGAGCATGAAAAATTCTAGTAAATGTATATTATTCTCATAACGACAAATTAAATTACCACAATCATCCGCAATAATTTGAAGGAAAAAAAACCTAAGTGTTTACAAGTAAATGCAAGCTGTTCCCGCTTAATAAAGACCTAAAAGATTGTTTACCTTTAGTAATTCTTAACTGAGCAGCTGACGCTCGTTTCTGAGTGCTTCCTTTACCAGGAGATTCTCCATCCTTTCTTTGTTGCTTAAGGGAAAATAGTTTAATCATTGTGTATTTCTAATATACCAAATAATATTTTACTAGACATGCATAGAAAATCGGAATACAGTACAGAAGAGAGCTATATACTCAAGAACATTGCCAAAAAGTACGAAGAAATTGTACGATAAATAATCGTGAAGGGTTCGTTAGCAGAGCGAGAATGTGGCATTGTAATGGACAAGTTTTCTGATTTGTTTATTTACATTAAAATGCCATAACTAATACTAAGCCAAAATAATTTTCAAAGCGGAGGTCCTAAGTCAAGATTTTTAATGTAAGTAAACAAAACATAAAACTCATCCATAATGTGGGGATGACGAATATTTAATGAACTGTTATTTACTACGCAATATCAAAAAATCACAAATATCAGTGATGAATACTACTTTCAAAGAGGTGTGATTCAATCATTGGTAAATAAATGTGCATAAAGTGCTTCAAATTTTTTTTTAAAAAAATCCATCCTTTTTAATGTACCTTTCCTAAGTTTTAGTTTCTAGTTCTATCTTCTGTCAACAGATGGCGCCCTGGAAACTCATTTTCGGTGCTTAGAAAGAAGTTCGTTCTTTGCGGTCACGCTTAGGGATGTATAACGGGTCTATTCTGGTTACCCCCGGTTGGGTTGGGAGACGTCACTTTTTCCGACCGTTAACGACAAGTGCGATTCTCGTATCCGTTTTTCCAACCGGTTGGGATCTCGTTCGGCCGAAAAAAGGACTCTGATTTCTCGCCAGCTCTGTACCTGCCGTAAACTCGTTTCGCTACCGAGAAGTGTTGATTCGATATCAGAACTTATCAAATTTTCGTTTAAAATGGAGGCTGCTATGACGTTAATTGTGTTTTGAAAGGGTGTATCGGGATAAATGTAATCCATTTGACCAATCTGAAGAAGAATTTATCAATTACTTTAGATTTTTTAAAAAGTAGTTAACTCTTTTATCGAATTTAAATAATTTAATTTAATACGACAATCTAAAGTAATAAAATCTTTAAAAGTAGTTAAATCTTTTACTACTCCATCAAGATAGTCAATAATTATATTTGATAATTATCTAAGATCAATTACATTTAAAGATTTAACCCTTCTTTGCATGATTTTTTCTTTATTGGTGAAATAAATCAAGGTGATATAATTCAAGTTCAAAATTAAAGGAAAAATGGTTAAAAAAATCTTAGTATATATTTATAGTATAAATTTAGCAAAAAACAATATGATGGAAATTTCCATCATCATGCAAAGTTAGATTAAACGCAAACTTTTTCAGAAATTGCTCTAAAAATAACAGAAACACATGTTACAAACCTTTCATCCACATCACTTTTTTAGCAATAGAAACTCAAATATAATAAAACAAAATTAAAAACGAAATCATACGTTTATTGTAACTACAACAAACAGCGGACTGACAACTTCAAGCTCGTTTTACTGATAGTGACACTTGCTTATTTTTGACAGCTATGTTTTTTTTTATGCAATGGACATTAAAAAGGTATCCAGACACGATCAACTTAAAGTGAACTTGTTCTTTTATATAATTTTGGGGCATTCAATGTTATGATGGAAATTTCCACCATCATGCAAAGAAGGGTTAATTACTTAATATTTTCTTATTAAATTAAATTATTTAATTAAATTAGGGTAACATTTTAACATTGAGTGTGGAATGACTTTCCTCATTCCGTATATATATCATTACAATTTTTTTTATTTGGGTTTTAATTCAAAGAAATTTGTCAAATATTTACAAAGTAATTGCAAAATCTGACAATAAAAGAATTTTTCTTGTTCCTTGATAAAGATGTAATTTTTTTAATCTTGTGAAAACTTGCTGAATTTAATAACTTTTTTCATGATTTATTTTCTTATGTAATTGGAAAAATAAACAAATGGTTTGTAATATTAATTTATAATATTTATTCATGTTAAAATAATTGGCACGGAAAAAAGTTTATTACTTTTCCTCTCTCTAGAAAACTGGTAAAATTACATCAATATATTGAAAAAAATACTTCAATTTATGTTCTATAAATGTATAATATTATTATAAATGTATATTTTGTAAAAGATAAATGGTTTACCCCCCCCCCTTAACAATAGACTTATGAAAGCAAGAAAGATGCATTATAATGCATCTTATAAGAGCAGAAGTTAAATCTTCCCACCTCTTACCCTTGGTGTCTTTTGAAAAAATGCGATCAGCTTTCCCACTTAAAATTTGTGGATATTTTTCAAAATAATCCAACATAATTTCGAATTGGGAAGCAAATGTACGCTTCTCTATAGTTCCTTTGGCGATTCAAAACTCGAACTGACAAGGAGAGAGCATGACTTGAGAAATTCAATTCGTGATGAAACTTGGCATATTAGTAGCATACCATTAGGGTGTTCACCCATTAATCTGAAAAAGGGCAATGGCCAGCCAATTCGGAGGCCTCAAACTTTTTGCACAACTTATATAGCAGTAACTCTTCACAAGCAACAAGTGCTCAGATAGTCCGCAGTTCGGTCCTGGGTGCCGTTTTTTTATTTCTTTCAAAATTATTCCAAATTAAATTAAAATTAAAACATATTTTAAATTAAAACTTTAATTATTTTTATGCAGAAAATAACTTCATTTATATGATACTTGAATTACGGATAAAATAATATTAAAAATAATATATAAATAGTAAAATAAAATTATAAATACATCTTTAATGGTGATAAATATTAACTATAATAAAAATTATCATTCTAAATTCATTGAAAGTTTTAAATTATTGCGTTTTATGTTCACAAATTCTTCGTTCTTATTTTATCTTGGAAACAGTAGAGAGTAGATGTGAATATATTGAATACGTATGCAGATGATCCAATATTTTAATGATGTAAAAATAGCAGAGCAGCTGTTAATCTATTAAATTCGCAGGCAGATGGTCCGAAATTTCAATAATTGAAAAGGGACCATTGGGTAAATGTCTTTACTCATTATCGTATGAAATTAGTAGAATTAATTTATAAAATTTATGAGTGATGAAGACTAAAATATATCTTTCATGTTGTGGGTAATTGTAGTTATGATTTATTAACTTTAACGTTATATTTATCATTATTTTAGTACTTATAAAGTAAATTTACAAATAATTCAAGTATTATATGAATAAACAGTAATTTTATGTATAAAAAATTAATATTTTAATTAAAAATAGTTAAAAGTTTTTCATTTAATTCGTAATAATTTTGAAAAACTTAAAAGCAATGTCAATCTTTCTAATCAAAGAGAGATTATTTTTTAATGTGAGCGAAATTTGTATTCCTACAAATCTAAAGGACCGTTGCTCTTGTGAACAATAGTCATTTATCAATTGTGCAAGGTGCAAAATATTTTTTGTTTCCAGTATTTTTATGATAATTATTATTCCGGTTTTTGTATATAATTTAATGTAGAAATATAAAGTTACTAGTACAAAATGAAAGATAAAATGGAAATTAATTAATAAATCTAGAATAAACTTCTAAAATTTATGAAAGATAATGCCTAAATAAGAATGTTTTATGATGTGAGTCCTTAGAGATAAAATTTATCACCATTAAAGATGTATTTATAATAATTTTACTGTTTATATATTATCATTTTATCTGTAATTCAAGTATCATATAAATAAAGTTATATTCTTCATAAAAAATTAAAGGTTTAATTTAAAATATTTTCTAATTTTTAATTTCATTTGGAATAATTTTGAAAGAAATAAAAAAATGGCAACCAGGACCGAACTGCGGACCTAGCGAATGGTAGTCCAGTGCACTGACATCTAAGCTACCTGAGCACTCGTTGCTTGTGAAGAGTTAATGGTATAAAAGTTGTGCAAAAAGTTTGAGGCCTCCGAATTGGCTGGCCATTGCCCTTTTTCAGATTAATGGGTGAACACCCTAATGGTATGCTACTAATACGCCAAGTTTCATCCCGAATTGAATTTCCAAAGTCGTGCCCTCTCCTTGTGAATCTGAGACCATAAACAAAAATATCGCAGACGATCGCTTGATTTGCTACGCGCGCAGCAGAAATACGTCACTTCCTAGCGTAAAGCGAGATGTTCGAAACGACCGAGGTACGAGAATCAGACCCCTTCTTTCGGTCGAGAAAAAGTCGTTAACGTCTCGCGGTCGAAAGGCGAAACGCTCCCAACCCAACCGGGGTACCAGAATAGACCCGTAATACATGATTTTTTGAGTAACAAATATTTTTGCTATTGCTATTTTTAAATATCTATTCCAAATAGCTGTTATTTCAATCACACTTGTAATTTTCAAAAATTCTTATTAAGTATAATTAAAGTGTTCTAAAATATTAAATAAAAAATTGTTATTTCTTTTTAATATACTTTCTATTAAGTTTAAATATTTAGTTCTTTATACTGTTAACAGATGGCGCCAGCAAAACTTCTTTTCGATGTTTGTAGAAGGAGGTGTTGGAATGTGAGTTCACGGGTCACAATCAATAGTAATCAATCATGGAATCATCTTTTGAAGTCATGGTTCGCAGTTTCCGGTCTTTTAACTGTGCGATCGCAGCTGCGAACGATTATTGCGACTTTCTATCGTTATACAAGAGCTGTAATCGAAAAGAGTTATAATCTTTCGAAAACGCATATCACAACAAGAATGGTGACTCATAGGAAATACCAATGCAACTGCGATAGTGGGAAAGCATGACCACAATCCAGATAGCAAAGAAGGTTGCGGAAAGGTTGCCATTTCACTTTCCATAGGCTGTCCACGAAAGCATTTCCGCGCAAACTGTTTTGGAAACTATTCCAGCAAAAATTGACATAGGAAAGCTTTTTATGAACCACCTGTCCCATCATGTGTAGCCCGTCCGGTGTAGTGGTTATTGCGTTTGCCTTCCAACTCTATATACGAGAGTTTGATCCCCGTCTCGGAGGAACGTAAAGCTTTGTCACAATCTACAAAGAAATCGTACAAGTAAGTTCAATTAAAAATTAGATTAATCAAATTAACAATTAAGCTTTGATTAATTAAGATTCCTAATTAATCTACTTAATTCACATTCCCGATAACTCTAAGTTGGACTAAAATGACGTCAGAAGAAGGGGAATAAAAAAGGGTGTTGGACCCTTCTGTAGGAGTACGGCTTCGAAGGGGGTTCTATTTTGTCCGCCGAAGGAGGGCTCTTAACAACCTCTTGAAAGGCCTGAAACAAGCTTGTAATAAAAACTTGGGGAAATCTTACTAAAAACCTTACAGAAAACCTTATTTCTTGTTGACAAGCGAACCTTTCCGACACCTTGCCGAAAGGTTCAACCCTTTTCATGTAAACCTTTGTGACAACCCTTTACCCTTGCTGAAGACAAGGTTTCCAAAACCTTTTAGACAAGCTTTCTTTGCTATCTGGGAAAGAACGATCTTCTTTCTAAGCACCGAAAATGAGCTTCCATGTCGCCATCTGTTGACAGAAGATGGAACTAAAAAAATAAAATTTTGCAAAAGTATATTACAGAGAAATGAATTTTTTTTTTAAAAAAAAATTGAAACACTTTACACAGATTTAATTAGCAATGATTGAATCACACCTTTTTGATAGGGATGTATAATCCACGATTTTTTGAGTAACAAATATTTTTGCTATTGCTATTTTTAAATATCTATTCCAAATAACTGTTATTTCAATCACACTTTTAATTTTCAAAAAGCCTTATTAAGTATAAGTAAATAGGGATGACGAATATTTGACGAACTGTTATTTTCTACGCAATATTAAAAAATCACAAATACCAATGATGAATACTACTGTCAGAAAGGTGTGATTCAGCCATTAGTAAAAAATGTACGTAAAGCGTTTTTTTAATTTTCTTTTCTTTTTAATATGATTTTTTTTGCGAGGTTTTATTTTTTAGTTCTATATACTGTCAACAGATGGCGCCATGAAAAGCATGAACTACCTTTCCCACACAGGGAGGGCATCACCACAACCCACTAGGGGAGATCAGAGTCTTCACAGGTGACCTTCCAGATAAGCAGGTCACACTTCACCGCAAGATCACCCTACCCCCACCTTGTCTCGTATTATATCACAGTTCGCACTCCCCCCCAGCGCGGTTTAAAACTTCTTACTGTGAATCACCCCTCCTGTTGTGAAATGCGTTCTCAAATGATAACGTCGCTTTTGTAATTTGAAGCTTCGTCGGGAACTCAATGGAACAAGTATTTGTTTTTCTCTTTGATTGACAGAATCGCGGTAATTGTATAAAAAAAGAATAGTAGCGGTAAGGATCCCATACTGTGATCGCACCGAAAACTGTGACGTCCAAGGGTGCGTTCTGTGATTGATTACTATTGATTGTGACCCTTGCAAGTTCTAACATATCTTTTTACAAGAATTTTTGCTGGCGCCATCTGTTGACAATACAAGGAACTAAACATTAAAACTTAATAGAAAGTATTAACAATAAGTAGAAGAAATAACAGTTTTTTATTTGAATTTTTAAGAACACTTTACTTATACTGAATAAGACTTTTTGAAAATTAAAAGTGTGATTGAAATAGCAGTTATTTGGAATAGATATTTAAAAATAGCAATAGCAAAAATATTTGTTACTCAAAAAATTGTGGATTATACATCCCTATAAGTAAAGTGTTCTAAAAATTTCAAATAAAAAAACTGTTATTACTTCTACTTATTGTTAAAACTTTCTATTAAGTTTTAATATTTAGTTCTTTGTATTCTCAACAGATGGCGCCAACAAAAATTCTTGTACAAAGACATGTGGAACTTGATTTCACGGGTCACAATCAATAGTAATTAATCACAGAAGTCATCCTTCGACGTCACAGTCGCAGTTTTCGGTGCTATCACAGTATGGGAACTTTACCGCGACTATTCTTTTTTAATACAATTACCGCGATTCTGTCAATCAAAGAGAAAAGCGAATACTTGCTCCTTTGAGTCCCCGACGAAGCTTCGAATTACAAAAGCAACGTTATCATTCGAGAACGCATATCACAACAGGAGGGGTGATTCACAGAAAGACGTCTTAAACTGCGATGGGGGAAGTGCGAAATATGATATAATACCAGACGAGGTGGGGTAGGGTGATCTGCGCGGTGAAGCGTGACCTTCTTATCTGGAAGGTCACTGGTGAATCCCCGGGTGGGTTGTGGTGATGCCCCCTATGTGGGGAAGGTAGTTCTTATATATGAGAGAGTTCTTAGAATAGCTTCTGATGGCGCCATCTGTTGACAGTACATAGAACTAAAAAATAAAACCTCGCAAAAAAATTATATTAAAAAGAAAAGAAATTAAAATAAAAAAAACGCTTTGCGTACATTTTATACAAATGACTGAATCACACCTTTTTGACAGTAGCATTCATTACTGGTATTTGGGATTTTTTAAAAATTGCATAGTAAATAACAGTTCATCAAATATTCGTCATTAGGGATGCATAATCCACGATATTTTTAATAACAAATATTTCTGCTGTTGTTATTTTTAAATATCTGTTCGAAATAAGTGTGATTTCAATCACAATTTTAATTTTCAAATTCTTATTAAATGTAAGTAAAGTGTTTTGAAAAAAGTTTTAAAAAATTTGTCATTTGTTTTTATTACACTTTCTTCAAATTTTTGTATTTTTAGTTCTATTTACTGTCAATAGATGGCGTCTGTAGCGAAAATTACTTTGAAAAAATTCCGATCAATTAAGTTAACCACAAATATTCCCATCAAGCGCAAAAGCAAACATCAACATCACAGTTCGCTATTCAGAATTCCTATTGCAGTGAATCACAAATCAGATAATTTTCAGTTCAGATCGCAGTTAACCGTCGGAGGTGACGAGTTAACTTAGCTTCTCGGTGAATATTTGTTTGGAACGATTATTACTACTTTCTATCGTAATACAATAGCTGTAATCGATAAGAGCTGTAATCATTCGAAACCTCATATCGCAACAAGAATGGCGACTCATAGCGTCACAGGAAATACCAATAAAACTGTGATGGGGAGGGAACCGAACCGTGACCACATGTAGAAAGATCTTCTTTCTAAGCACCAAAATGCGCTTCCATGGCGCCATCTGTTGACAGAAGATAGAACTAAAACTAAAACTTGGGAAAAGTATATTAAAAAGGAATGATTTTTTTTTAAATTTTGAAACGCTTTATGTACATTTATTTACGAATGATTGAATCACACTTTTTTGACAGTAGTATTCATCACTGGTATTTGTGATTTTTTGATATTGCGTAGTAAATAGCAGTTCATCAAATATTCGACATCCCTATTCGTCATCCGTAGTCACGCTTCTCCCCCCATCTCAGTTTCATTAGCATTTGCTATGAGTCACCATTCTTGTTGTGATGTGCGTTTTCGAATGATTACAGCGCTTGTATAACGATAAAAGTCGCTATAATCGTTCGCATCGCCATAATCGATCAAAACCAAATATTCACAGGGAAACTTAGTTAACTGCGATCGGAACGGAAAATGATCGGATTTGTAATTCACTGGAAACGGAATTTCGGATAGTGAACCGTGTTGATATTAGCTTCCGTGCTTGATGGGAATATTTGTGGTTAACTTAATGGAGTCAATTCACGGTCACATGACAATCTTAGCTGCGCATGTCATGTGGGCACTATCCGCACCGCTTTTGCCGATGGGTCTGCCGTAAACATCCTCCGCCATGTTACGAATCGCGGATGTGTTTAATGTTTATTTACTATTTGAGTTTAACTTTTCATTCTTTTTTTTACTCCGAATTAAAATTTCTACCGATGATTTTTTTCTGGGTCATCTCATTTTTACTTACTTTACTTTTTTTGCTGGATTATTTATATTAACTGTTTTTATGTTTAAAAAATACATGCACTGTTTAGATATTGCTATTTGATGGTTAGTAGATTTTGTCATTTTTTTCTGTATTCTTATCGTGTTTGAAAAGCATAAAGTTTCGTGTACCCTCTTTTATTTTAAAGGAAGAAAGCTTAAAAATTGATAGTGATGGACAGTATTGTTTATATTTGATTAAATGTTGAATAGAATTGTAAATTCAGCTAATCTATAATCAGTTATGCAAGTTTCAACTGGTAAAGGCAAAACAGTAAACTGTAAAATTTACTGTAAAAATAAAAATTGAATCAGAATGATAAATGTAATTTATAATTCAGTGGTGAGATAAACATTTGCCAAAAATGATTCAAATATATATTTCAGGAATATATTTGTGTACTGTTTTAGAAATATGCTATGCAGTATCTAATATTCTTTTCAAATTTAAAGTATTATCATTTATAAAATCTTTTTAATGCAGCTTAAAAAAACTGTTGGTAGCTTCTAGGATATTATCTGTGTTTCTTTTGAAAAAAATTGATTTCATAATTTGAGTTGACACGTAAGTTTAACATTCATGGCATAGAATATTTGTTGTCTAGAATTGCATGTCTAGAAAAGTAATTTACCAATGCTTTACTTTTAGAGTTCTGTCAATAGGAGGATATATTAAAACATCCATTTCTCATGTATTTCCAATTTACACCATATCAATTACGTGTACTGTATTTCTCCACTTTGAAGTATTATGTCTTTCATGATAAATGTAAATAAAAATTATGAAAATTCAACCTTGTTTGTCTTTTTAAATGATTTCTATAAGTTAAATTATAATTGATACCTTTTAGTTATTATTGAGTTGCATTTTATATATGTAGATAACAAATAAAAAATATTAAAAAGTGTTAGCCTACTGTTATCGCCTTACCCGGCCTAACTTCTCATAACATTTGTTACGCCCTCTAGCGGTCTTTTCTGTGTGTGTATCTTGTGTCTTCAGCATCTTTATCTGTGTCAATTTGACTGTGATCAGCGCACGTCGCGTGAGGCTCGCTTCAGCCATTGAGTTTGCGTTGGTCACAGAGATTTATGTTTAGTAATAAAAACCAGTTACAGTCCATTGCCTGGTCTTTTGAGTTTTGGTTAGAAATGACCACGTCCTTCTCTCACACTACGAAACATTCTATGGTCCTAACCGACCAGGAGCGTTCAATGAAAGCGAAGCTTTTGTTTACGCGCAGCTGCCATACGTTAGCGTCCGAGTTAAGTGCCGTCAAGAAAACCCCTTACTTACTACGGGCAGAGTGCCCCTCAGTGCGGGAGATCTCTTACTGATAGCGTCGGGAATTCTGCCTTTACCATCTGAGGTAAGAGACATTTTGAAACTTAAACTAAGGTTGGAGATGAATTAAAAGACATTTTAACGAAAAAAAGAGTCTTAAAGGCTCAGCTGACAAAATTTAAAGAAAAAATAGGTTTTTAAAAAATTGATAAATCAGAAGGAAACTTAATTGTTGATAAATGCAAAGAGTTAAAGAAAAGGTTTGAAGACGTATTTGACGCTATTTACACTGCATGTGATGAAGCAGTAATAGATTCTTTTGTTGAAGAACAAGAGTCAATATTAGAAAATATTGATGAGATATACTTAACTGTTGTCAGTAAATTCAAAACATCCAATTGTAGTAATTCAAAAACAGAAGTTAGTGTTAGTGTTAAATTGCCTAAATTATTTTTACCTACGTTCACTGGGAATATTAATGAGTGTATAACTTTCAAGGACTTGTTTAATGCAGCAGTTAACAACAACTCATCTCTCAGTGATTCACAACGTTTAACATATCCAAAATTACCCTTAAAGCATTCAATTTATTCAAAGCATTTCAGTTTCGGATAGTAATTATAAAATTTCCTGGAATCTTCTTGAGGAAAGGTACTCTAATAAACGTGAACAAATACTTGTTCTGATAAAACGACTTACTCTGATAAAACGTGCCTACAGCAGATCCAGTCAGAATCGACAGCTGCATTATTAAATTTAGTTGACAATATCAATGAAATAATTCGTAGTTTAGATATTTCAAAGCAAAATGTGGAAAATTTCAGTGATATCTTGATATTGTATGTAATACTACAAAAATTAGATAATTCCTCAAGAATGTGGTTCGTACGTCAACTGAAGAAAGATGAAATTCCAAAACTGAGTAACTTAATTGAATTCTTAAAAGATCACGCTAGGACATTACAACATAGAAAGCTTAGCAGTAATAAATTCCAAAAATCTTATATATCTACGTCTTTATTTTCCAATTGGAAATGTGTATATTGTAACGAAGATTATACTTTGTAAAAATGCTCTAAATTCTTGAATTTGCGCGTAGATCAACGAGTCGGATTTGTCAAATCTAAACATTTGTGTTTCGATTGTCTCTCAAACCTTCATATGGTTAAAAAATGTAAAAGTACTTCATTAAAAACATTGTCAAAAAAGACATAATACCTTATTGCACATTGATCGCAACTTAAGTGTACAAAATCAAGGACTTTCTCCTCAGGTTGAAGTATTTGTTCCGAGTTATGAACCAACCACGAGTAATGCGGTTCCGTTTACTTCAGTTTGTGCGAATAACTTGGTGAAGGAGAAATAAAATACTAACGTGCTTCTCTATACTGCCGTTGTCAACATTCTAAATTCAAAAAATCAGTTTGTTTCTGCGAGATGTATTTTAGACAGTGCCTCTCAAAAAAGTTACATCAAACTTTCGGTAGTTAAAAAATTAGGTCTAAACGTCAAAAATGAATCCATATCTGTTTCATGTCTTAGTGCAGCAGAAAGTGTTGCTACTGGAGAAATTGATTTTACGTTCACTCCACACTTCAATAAAAAATTCCATGTTAAAACTAGTGCATTCTTGATAGAGAAAATAACCGACAATATCCCAACGATAATTCTCCCTCAAAGTTTAAAGGACAGCTTGTACCCACATAACAAAGGAAGCTTGTCTAAAAAGTTTTGGAAACCTTGTCGTCGGCAAAGGTAAAGAGTTGTCACAAAGGTTTCCATGACAAGGGTTGCACCTTTCGGCAAGGTAGCGGAAAGGTTAACTAGTCAACAAGAAACAAGGTTTTCTGTAAGGTTTTTAGTAAGATTTCCCCAAGCTTTTAGTACAAGCTTGTTTCAGACTTTCCTGAAGCTTGTTTCAGGCTTTTCAAAAGGTTGTTAAGAGCCCTTCTTCGGCGGACAAAATAGAACCCCCTTCGAAGCCGTACTCCTACAGAGGGGTCGAACCCCCCTTTTCTTCACCCCCTCTTCAAAGCCTTACTCCTACAGAGGGGGTCCAACACCCTTTATTTATCCCCCTTCATCAGATGTCATCCTAGAGTTACTTGAATGTCAGTTAATTATATCAATTAGGAATCTTAACTAATCAAAGCTTAATTATCAATTTCAATTTATTTGATTAATCTTATTTTTTTCGTTGTAGATTATGTCAAAACTTCAAATTCCTCCGAACCGGGATCGAACCCTCGTTCATATACTTGGAAGGCAAGCGCACTAACTGCTATACCGAACGGGGCTACACACATTGGGACAGGTGGTTCATAAAAAGCTTCCCTACGTCAATTTTGCGGGAATGAAAAGCTGTTTCCGAAAAGGTTTGAGCGGAAATACTTTCGAGGACTTGTAGTTCAAACCTTCTCGGTGAGGTAGTTCATAAAAAGCTTTCCTACGTAAACCTTGCGGCAATGGCTTCCGAAACGGTTTGCGCGGAAATGCTTTCGCGGACAGCCTATGGAAAGTGAAATGTCAACCTTTCCGCAAACTTTTTTGCTATCTGGGTAGTATCTGGAAAAGTTAAGAATCAACGATCCATCTTTTATATAAGTTGCGTTGGCAACAGATCGCGAAGAGAGAGGAACGAAGCGAGCGGCGAGTAAAGCGTTGATGATTACCTTCTGATTATGGAATTACTTATTTAATTATTTTACACGCTCGAAACTCTACAGTGGTGACTTGTCTGACTATTTTCGACTAAAATGATGTACATTTGGACTTTTCATCAAGAATACGTACGCATCTAAATGATTCTCTTTTTGGATATGCTTACGTTTTCGGATATACTTTCGTTTTCGGATTAAATCTTTTTGAGAATTCGTCACAGTGTCTGTCTACTCTCCTGGATTTAAAGGATTACTTGCACAACGTCTGAGGTAGGTCAGTTCAAACACCTGTCTACAATAGATATGATCCTGCTCTTTGGTTTATTATGTACGAAAATACGTTTAAATTAGCTGTTCTAAAACCCATTACAAAATCTATGACTAAATTTAACTATGTTGTTTCCCATTTATCCCCAGAGGTTGCGTCACTTGTGCGCGATATTTTGATGAATCCTGATTCGAGACCGGATATCAAATATCTCCTTTCTGGTCGACACCGGCTCTGATGTGTCTTTAATCCCCGCTAATACCTATCAAAAAAGAAATTCTTCCCAACAAACCCTGTTCGCTGCAAAATTTTCTACCATTAATGTATATGGACGGAAAACATTATCCTTGAATTTTAATTTAAGAAGAGACTTTTTATGGATTTTTCTGATTGCCGACGTAAGCACACCTATTCTTGGAGCGGATTTCCTCCATTATTTTGAATTGGTACGAGATCTCCGGAACAAATGTCTTAGAGATACAAAAACAAAATTACAATCAGTAGGCCATTTAAAGTATGCTAATCTCCATACGGTTCAAATTTCTATTTCTAAGGATACGATTTATCATAAACTTTTAAAAGAATTTCCTTCTATTACAAAATTGCCTAATCCAAATCAGCTGGTAAAACATACTACTGTTCACCATATTGTAACAAAAGGTCCTCCTGTGGGGACAAAACCCCGAAGGCTAGCTCCAGATCGCCTTAAAATCGCCAAATCGGAATTTCAAAATATGATGCATCTGGGACATTTACGACCTTCGAAAAGCAATTACGCTTCCCCACTCCACATGGTTCCAAGAAGGGTACTTTAGATTGGAGGCCTGTTGGGGATTATAGAACATTAAATTCTCAAACATTAAAAGATAAATACTCCATTTCTTGTATCGCTGATTTTACAGCCGAATTACATGGATCAAAAATTTTCAGACGAATCGATCTAATAAAAGTCTACTACCAAATTCCCATTCACCCAGAAGATATACACAAAACAGCAATATGTACTCCTTTTGGTTTGTTCGAAAGTAAACGCTGCACAAGAATGCAGGACTGTGTAACGCATCTGTGACGTTTGAACGCTTTATAGATGAAGTCACTCGAGGTTTACCAGGAGTTTACGCCTTTGTCGATGATATTATGATAGCTCCTAAAAACCCTGAATAGCATTACCAACATTTAAAAACCTTATTTTCAAGATTAGATGAATACGGCCTATGCATAAATGTTTCGAAATGCATATTTGGTGCATCGACAATAGATTTTTTAGGTTTCAATCTGTCAGAAAACGGAATTAAGCCTCTACCTGATAAAGTCTAATGTATACTAGATTTTCCTAAACCTGACACTTTATCACAGTTGCGTGGGTTTTTGGGCATGTTTAACTTTTATAGATGTTTTATACCTAAAGCCGCATAGTACTTGCTCCCATAGTACAGTTTTTGGAAGGGCATACTAACAAAAAGAAATCTCGTTCCAGTATTCGCAAATCATCTGAACAACTTAAATGGAATGTAAACGCAGAACAAGCTTTTATTGCCGCGAGAAACGCGATTGCCGAAGCTACTCTTTTGAGACATCCCATTCCAGGGGCTCAATTGAGCCTGTGGGTAGACGCTTCAGATGTTGCTATAGGAGGCATTTTATCTCAATTATCACAGGGAAAATTTGAACCAATAGCCTTTTTCTCCATAAAACTTAATAAAAGCCAACGAAAATTGTCAACTTATGACAATGAACTATTCTCGATTTATTCAGCAATAAAAAATTTAAACACATGTTAGAAGGCAGGGAATTCAAAATTTATACTAATAAAAAACCATTAATTTATGCTTTCAAGCAAAATCCAAATAAATGTTCACATAGGCAATTACGTCATCTTGATTTTATATCACAATACTCCACTGACATCAGACATGTACAAGGGTCCAAAAATGTTGTGGCAGTCTCGCTTTCATGTATAGAATTGAATTCAATTACTAAATCCTCTTTTCTGAATTTTAGTGAACTGGCTAAAGCTGAACAAAATGATACAGAAACTCAAAAGCTTCTACTGGACAAAAGTTCCTCACTTCAACTTGCACTCAAACCTTGCCTAAGTACAAATTCTGACTTAATATGTGACATTTCAACTGGTTCGTCACGACCATTAGTTCCGGAATCATTTCGAAGACTAATTTTCGAATAGTTACATAACATTTCACATCCTGGAATAGCAGCTACAAGACTAATCAGCGTCAGATATGTTTGGCCAAATATGGAATGTAATATAAAAGAATGGGTGCGGTGCTGTGAACCTTGTCAAAGATCTGAAGTTCAGCGCCATACAAAAGCTCCATTAGGAACGTTTAGTTTGCCTGATGCTCGTTCTCAACAGATACATATCGACATTGTTGGTCCGTTACCTCCATCTGATGGTTGCATCTATTTATTAATAACGATCGATAGATTCTCAAGATGGCCAGAAGCTATTCCAATAGCAGACATGCAAACCAAAACCATTTGTCGAGCGATTTTTCCGACTTTGATATCTCGCTTCGGATGCCCTTCGATAATAACTACAGATCAAGGCTCGCAGATGCGACCATCTTTATATCGCGAGTTTTCGGAAATGTTGGGTACAAACCGAATCTGCACCACAGCGTACCATCCAGTTGCAAATGGATTGTGGAAAGATTCCATCGTCATTTAAAGTCATCTATAAAAGCACATGAAAGCACTCAGTCGTCGGAAATTCTTCCGATAGTTCTCTTGGGAATCCGCACAGCTGTCAAAGAAGACATCAAAGCATCTTGTGCCGAACTGGTGTACGGAACAACTCTCCAAGTTCCCAGCGATATGATTAAAACATCTATCATTCCACCAAACGATAACATCTTCGTTGATCGCCTTCGAAACACAATGCGTGAAATGAACCCAGCTGCAACATCCACACACGGAAAAACAAAGTTTTATATAAATCCGTCTTTAAAAACTTCTTCACCTGTATTTTTAAGGATTGACAGTGTGAAACCTCCCTTGTGCAGGCCTTATACAGGTCCTCACAAGGTTTTAAAACGAACAGAGAACTTTACCATCGAACTGAATGGTCGGACATCAACTGTGTCCATAGACCGCGTCAAGCCGGCATACTTAATTCCAACTTGTGAAGAAAAAACTCCAACCCTACAGGCAGAAAAAACTGTCTCTCCTGAAACTTTTGCAGTCGGACAAACATCAGTCTGACAATGAAACTGAGCCAGATAAAACTTTGACAACCAGATCGGGCAGACGAGTTCATTTCCCATCCAAACTGTCAACATATACCACTTATTAACCTTGATTATATATACATATATTATAATATTGCTAAAATTGCATCTTGTGTCTTACAGGAATGATTTTGAAAATTTATCATAAGTTATTTGTAACATTTTTTTCTTTTCTCTCTTCATTTTCATTTATGGTTGTGTATTTTTTACAACATATGCTGTATTTATGTGTCGTTCCATCTTATTATCCTCTGTCACTGGGGGATACTCTGTAGTATCTGGCAACGTTAAGAATCAGTGATCCATCTTTTAGATAAGTTGAGTTGGCAACAGATCTCGAAGAGAGGAACGAAGCGAGCGGCGAATAAAGCGTTGATGTTTACCATTTGATTATGGGGTTACTTATTTAATTATTTTACACGCTCAAAACTCTACAAGCTTTTCCGATCTTCTGTTAGCTTATACTAACTTCCACAATGCTTCAGAGATAGATGTTTTATTCGGTGTCAACGTGTTTCTGTCCTTGGTGAAAGGTGAAACAATAAAAATGGATGAAAGACTTCCTTTTGCCTTGAATACAAAACTGGGATGGGTTATTACAGGTTCTACTGCATTTGCCATGGAAAACCTGGAAGAAACTTCAGTGAGTTACTTAAGCGTAAACACTGAAGAGGTTATTTATTTCTTTTGGCAGTTAGAGCAGATTCCAACGTCGTCCTCTTTCACTAAAGAAGAAACTTTGTATTAAAAGCATTTTATAGAAAATTATGCACGCGTATTTATAAAAGACGTTATTCGGTAAAAATTACCATTTAAAGCTGAGAGACAGGAATTAGATGACTCAAAGGGATTAGCCTTTCGTCAGTTTCTCAATTTAGAGAAAAGGCTGTTAAAAATGCGAAATGTCTACCAGCAGTATAAGGACTTTATGTCAGAATATTTGTCCCTTAGACACGTGGAGGAAGTAAATGAAAATAGTGTAGATGTAAAAAATGAAAATTTTCATATTCCACATCATCATGTTATTAAGAAGTCAAGTCTCCTACTCGTTTACGTGTAGTATTTAATGCTAGTGCTAAATCCTCATCTGAAGTATCTCTTAATGACACTTTATGATTGGTCCTAAGGTTCAGAATGATCTATTTGCAATTCTTTTGAGATTTAGGAGTCCTAACATTGCAGTTACGAGTGATTTGCAAAAAATTGTTTGGAGAGATAACCCGTCATCACCTATTAAAACTTATCGTTTGTGTACTGTTACTTATGGAACTGCTTCTGCCTCTTATTTGGCCACACGTGTTCTAAAGTAATTAGCTATTGATGAACGTTCTAACCTTCCCAAAGCTTCGGAAGCATAATAAATATTGTTGCATAAGTGTTATGTCGATGATGTTTTATTTGGAGCTGATACTTTAGAAGAAGCAGAAAAATTAATTCCCGAATGGCAAGAGTTATTATGCTCTGGAGGTTTCAAATTGCATAAATGGTGTAGTAACGAGAAATGGGTCTTAGAAAGAGCCATAAAAACTGAGGATTCGAAAAATTCTTGTGAGATAATTGATGCAAAATCAATTAAGATTCTAGGTTTGGAATGGGAACCTACTCTGGATGAATTCTTTTGCAACTTTGAAATTTCTAATGATAGTGACCTTCCAACAAAAAGCATGATTCTATCTTCCGTTTCAAAAATTTTCGATCCATTAGGCTGGTTAGCTTCCTTCATAATTGGTGCAAAAATTCTTATTCAGAGCATTTGGACTTTCCAAATTTCGTGGGATGGTCCTGTTCCTGAAGAAATTAATAAAAAATGGACAGTGTTTAGAGATCAATTACACCATCTTAAATCAATACGTGTTCCTAGAAGAGTGCTTTTGCCAAGTGCCACTAAAATCAAACTGCATGCATTCTGTGATGCATCAGAAAAGGCATATGCTGCAGTCATCTATCTTAAATCAATTAATGATTCATCGATTTCTGTTAAACTTTTGACATCCAAAACCAGAATAGCATCGTTAAAAACCGTATCAATACCGCGATTAGAATTGTGTTCAGCTGTATTGTTATCTCATCTTGTTCCAGCAGTGCATAATTCCCTTAAAATACAAATCGATTCAACTTACGCTTGGACAGATTTAATGATAGTTTTGTCATGGCTACAATCCAAGTCATCTCGTTGGAATACCTTCGTTGCTAATCGAGTGTCAGAGATTCAATCAATTTTGCCGTCTGAAGTTTGGAATCACATCAGAGGTAAAGAAAATCCTGCTGATTGTGCGTCTAGAGGTATTCTATCCTCAGACCTTAAATAATATAGTTTATAGTGGGTAGGCCCATCATGGCTTTGTGAAAATAACATCTATTATTCAAATCAACATTCCTTTTGCGAATATGCTTTGATAGAAGAACGTAAGAAAACGACTTGTGCTGTAAGTATTGTTCCATTAGAACTTTCAATTATCGATAAATATTCATGGTTTGCAAAACTCTTAAGAATTGCTGCGTGGTGCTATAGATTTTTCAAAATGCCAAATCTCCGTCAAATAAAACTAAAACTACTTACAACTCTAGAGATTAAATGTGCAAGAAATGCGCTTGTGAAGATTGTTCAAAATGAAGAACTTTCAAGAGAACTAAATCTTTAAAAAAAAGTAAAGCCTCTGAATTCTAAGAGCAAAATAATTATACTAAGTCCCTTTATTGATGAAAACGGACTCATCCGTGTAGCAGGTCGGTTGAAAAACGCGAGTATTTCCATGGATCAAAAATTTCCGATACTTTTACCAAAAAATCATCGTCTAATAGAAATGATAGTGAGATATTTTTATGAAAAATACCTCCACGCTGGTCCTACACTACTTCTCTACATAATCAGGAAGGAGTATTAGATCATCAGTGCGCTGTCACTTATCCGGCGCATTACTTGGAAATGTGTGAAATGCTTTCGACAAAAAGTCAAACTGAGAACCAATTCATGGCTGATCTTCCCAGGTCAAGAGTTCAACCTTCCCGGGTGTTTTCCAGAGTGGGGACAGACTACGCCTGCCAATTCCTCATCCAACCCCGCAGAAGTCGAGGGACCCAGAGAATGAAGTGTTACATCTGTGTTTTCGTCTGGTTATCAACCAAGGCTGTTCACATAGAAATAGTAGGAGACCTGACTTCAGAAACCTTCATAGCAGCACTCAAGAGATTTATTGGCAGGAGGGGGAAACCTGCAGAAATCTACTCTGATTGTGGTACGAATTTTATTGCTGCAGATAGGGAACTGAGAAGAGTTGTGGCTTCATTAAGGAAGGATGAACCAGTTAATAAGTTTTTCGCGGATGGAAGTATCAGCTGGAAATTCAACACACCAGCTACACCCCATTTTGGAGGACTGTGGGAAGCAGCAATTAAATCAGCTAATCTTCATCTCAAAAGGACAATGGGTAAGCAAATCTTAAACTATGAAGAATTCTTAACTTTGATAATTCAGATAGAAGCTTGTTTAAATTCGTGTCCGCTGTGCCCAATTTCTGAGGGTCCTTCAGAACTTTCTGTTCTTACACCTGTTCATTTTATCATAGGAACTGCATTAACTACAATAACCGAGGATAATTTATTAGATGAGAAAATTTCGAGCTTAAAACGCTGGAAACTTACCCAGCAATTACTTCAGAGTTTTTGGAAACGGTAGTCCAGTGAGTATATCACCAGTCTTCAATATCGCAACAAATGGTAAAAATCACAACAAAACGTTGAATTGAATGAATTAGTGCTTCTTAAAGATGATAACATTCCTCCTTTACATTGGAATTAGGTCGAGTGACTGAAGTTTATCCTAGTACTGATGATAAATTTCGTGTGGTGTTAGTTAAAACTGCCAACGGATTATTAAAAAGACCTATTCACAAACTTAGTGTTTTGACAATTGAGAACTGAATTAAAATGACTTAAAATTTTGATTCTTCAAATTTATTTAATATGTTTCTGAATGTAACAAGGAGTCTTCATCTCTTGTGAAAATTGCATTTATTCATTGATTATTTTAGAGTATACTAGCTGTTACCCGCGACTTCGTGCGCGAAGAATTTGAATTGCTACTTTTTTTAAATTTACGAATGTAAATGTTTCGTTATATATAGAAAGGGGAAGTCAAAAGTTCTGACGGTTGATAATACATAATTGGACGACTAATTTAATTCTCTGTTACTGTAAATTACATCATCTGCTCTTTGGAATATATCATCCACCATGCTATATGTCATCTGCTTCTACTGTTTAAAAGAATACATAAGACAAAATATACCTTCCTATTATAAAAACTCTGACAACCATATCATATACGTCAATGGACGATCCTGGTTTGTTTATTTTGGATTCATAGACCGTTTTCCGGTAACCTTCCGATTTAAGCAATCGCCAAATCTATTTGGCAACTGTATCAAGCGCCAAGCTGGAAATAAAGGTGAATTAGTTCAAAGTCTAACCGTTGCCTAGCAACGGAGTAGCTATAAATATTCGTTATTTCAAAATCGTCTGCACGCATTTTAAAGTTTTGGAACTTTTAAAAATTAATAACAATCGAAGGGAAAATGTCAGAGAAATAAAATTAGTATCATTGAAAAGGTAAAAATTTGAACTTTAAGATGGTATAAAAATATTTTTTGTCGGACAGTTTGCTCCGAAGTTACGGCGGAAAAACGATTTCGGTTATTTTCTAATTAACTGACTGTTTAATTAACTTTGGGACTTGGAAAAGGTCATAAGTGTCTTCCCCTTCTCTTAAATAATAAGTGTACAAAATTTGGTTGAAAACCGTCCATTGGTTTAGGAGGAGATGTGGAACATAGCCACATACATACCCACCCACATACCCACAATGACTTTTATTTATATTAAGATAAGATAACGAGTTAGTATTAATTCATTTAATTGTATGCACGGTAAAACACTCATTTTGAATATTTTTATATTTACCTTTCTTTTAGTAATGTGCATGATAACTATATCTTATTATAATGCGAATGGTAGTAATTTTTATAAATCCTAATCCAAACATTTAGCCTTTCATTTCCTAAAAATTGCATATTTTGAATGTTTGATAATTTTTATGTAGCATTTTTATGCATTTATTTCATTTTATTAGTATTTGAATTAGTTGTGTATTTGCATATATTTTAATTTTATGGAAAATTTTTAATTTTAGGCAATTAATTGTGTAATTAATTTTGAAATATCAAATTTTAGTATTTGCTTTGAAACAGTGTTTCAAGGCCCACCGGTATGTTACGGTCTTACCCGGCGTAACTTCTCAAAACATTTTTTACGCCCCCTAGCGGTCTTTTATGTATGTATCTTGTGTTTTCAGTATCTTTATCAGTGTTAATTTCACTGTGATCAGCGCACGTCGTGTGAGGCTCGCTTGAGTCATTGAATTTGCGTTGGTCACAGATATTTATGTTTAGTAATAAAAACCAGTTACACACACAGTCCATTGCCTCGTCTTTTGAGTTTTGGTTCGTCCACCTCTCACACTACGTAACAACACTGATGAGCTTTTATATGATCTTGTGCTGAAGTGAGTGTGAATAATTTTGATATCTGTGTGCTATAGGAGTGAAAACAAATGTCAAAATATATAAACTATTAATAAATAGAGGGTTCTTTCTTTACAAATGGAGATAATTTCTATAATATACTATAGTTATGAAATAAAACATTTCTGTAAGTGCAAAATACTTCACCTTTAAAATGCTATGGCTTTCTCATTACCATTTTTCAATATTAGTTATATCGCGGAACTCGGAGCACTTGTGATTCTGATAGTAATATGTTGAATATTATGTTAAGTGATGTTTTTGTAAGTGGGTTAAGCGATAAAGCGAGGTAAAGATAGAGCTGAAAACATAAACAAAATTCCATTATTCGAATTAAATTCTAAAGATTCTGTGTTACACGAGGAAGAACCGAAACGACCTTCAATAATGATTCATTTGGAAATTGAGAATAAAAAATGTTTTATGGAATTAGATATGGTGGGAGCGGTTAGTGTAATGAGTATAAGGAATTTCAGGAAAATTTCAAATAAGCGATTTCAGCCTAACAGTGTAGTTTTAAAATTTATAAGGGTGACTCATTGATACCTATAGGGTACGTTACAGTAAAGGTTCAATATAGGAATCAAATTTTGAATTTGAATCTGTACAGTGTTAAGGAAAACTTGGATACAATTTTCGGTCGCGAATGGCTTTATAAAATCAATTTGGATTGCCACGCTGTTAAGACGGTTAGAGCTACAAGTAAAAGAAACTTGAAGGAACTTTTGGAGGAATATAAAGGCATTTTCGATGATAAACTTGGAGAAATAAACAACTCGATGAAGTTAAACTAGAACTTAAACCCGAGGTTAAACCTATAAATTGTAGGGTTTGAACAGTACCCTTTGCCTTAAAAGGTAGAGTCGAAAACGAAATTGACAGATTCAGTGGCGAATCCAGAATTTGGGTCTGGGAGGAACTGAGGTCATAAAAATTTTGTATCAACGTGACGAATGTCACACCTCATGGTTTATGTAAACCAAAACACTTTAACTTTACAGACTTTACTCGCCTGATAATAAGAATCATAAAGAACACTACAATACTTTCGATAATTTAATAAAAATACAATGAAATAACTAGCCAAAATATGTTTTCGACCGTGTCAACGCTACAAGTACAAGTGGAATGACTAGAAAAGTAGGGAAATTTTCGAGCCTGTCAAGCCAGAAAGCAAAGTTGTCATTTTTTAATTATTTTTTTACAGGAAGGGAAATTAAGAACAAACAGTTATAGTGATTTTAGATAAAATCGAGAATTCTGGTTTAGCTCTGGGAGGGGCTGCAGCCCCATAGACCCCCCGGATTCGCCACTGGACAGATTAGAAAAAGAGGGTATCATAGAAAAGGTTGAAAGTTCTGAATGGGCAACGCAGGTAGTTCCTGTCATAAAGCCAGATGGCAGTATACGACTATGTGCAGATTATTCAGTAACCTTAAATCCAAATTTAATCGTGCCACAACCCCCCCCCCCTTGCCAAGATGGGGGGAAAATTTTTTATTTTAATGGGGGGGGGGGCAATTCTCAAAATTAGACTTTAAACATGCATATTTGCAAATGAAAGTCCATCCGGAAAGTCAGAAACTTCTGACAATAAATACGCATAAGGGATTATACGTTTGTAAGAGACTTATGTATGGATTGAACGGGGCACCTTCAATTTGGTAGCGTTACGTTGATGGATTATTTCAGGGTATGCAAGGAGTTAAAGTGTTTATGGACGATGCTAGAATAACCGAAACTGACGGAATGCCTCATTTTAAAGCCTTAGAAGAATTTTCTAAGAAATGTAAAGAACATGGACTAAAACTTAATTTAAATAAGAGTCAGTTTTTCCAAAATGAAATAAATTTTTGGGGACATAAAATGGATGCAAATGGGCTACATAAGACTGATGAGAGAATTTTAGCAGTGGAAAAGGCTCCTGTACCTAAGAATGTTCAGGAAGTAAAAGTTTCTTAGGATTAGTAAATTTTTTAAGTTTTGTAAAAATTTAGCCACTATCGCAAATCCTCTTAATAATTTGACAAAAAAAGATGTTAAATTTAAATGGTCAGGGGACTGTCAGGTTGTCTTTGAGCAAATTAAGAAGGAAATCTGTTCACCAAAAGTCTTGGTACATTACTATCCGGAACTTCCTTTAACATTAGCAAGTGATGCATCACCAGTTGGTGTTGGTCGCGAATTATCTTACATATATCCTGATGGATCTGAGCGAACAATAGCTTTCGTATCAAAAACTTTATCAAGAACTGAACAAAAATACTCCCAAATTGATAAAAAAGTTCTGGGGATAGTGCGAGCTGTAAAAAAAGTTTCATTTGCATTTAAAAGTGAGACGATTCACTCTGGCAACTGATCATGAACCTCTGGTGGCCATTTTTGGTTCAAAACGAGGATTACCAGTATTAACAGCTACTAGACTATTACATTATGCATTAATTTTACAATCGTTCTAGTTTGATATTGTATTTCGTAAAACTGCTGACCATGGAAATGCAGACTTTCTTTCCGGATTGCCAAAAACCTCAGAAGAACTGGAGGTAAAAGACGATATCGCAATATTTCATATGACAAATTGAAACATTACCTGTCACTTCAAGACAGGAGACGGAAAAAGATGAAGAACTGGGCCCAATCTTAAGAGCCTTAAGGGAAGGTCGAAATTTACAAGGGAGGGAAGCCCAGTACATCACTGAGGATGGGTGTATTTTGTATGGACAAAGAGTTTGCATTCTAAAGAAATATCAGAAAAATGTTTTAGATGAACTGCATACTGGACACTTGGGTATGGTAAAAATGAAAGCATTAGCTAGATAATTTGTCTACTAGAAGGATATACAGGGTGATTATAATTAAAGTTGCACTTTCAAAAGGCTGTAAAAAACCACTGGTCAGAATGACCTGATATTTCATCGGAGTATACGTGAAGCAAGAGGAATTTGTTTTTGCGAAAGAAAAAAGTAGTTCAAAAGTTGACCGATAGATGACGCTGTACTCGTGATAAGATGTTAAAAAACGATTGCTTTTTGAAATATGTTAATTAAAAGACGTGGCATGCGCACCGCACATTACACTTGTGATAAAAAGGCGGGGAACATGCAGTTCCAGTTATTCTGCGTCTGAGAAGGTAGTCATGACTCTATAATTGAAGGATCGGGCTCTGCTTGTGAAGCTTTTTTACAAGAATGGTGACTGTGCGGCAATCGCATTGAAATCCCGGACATTAAAGGGTTTAAGAAGCGGCTCTGGTTCGATGACTGCATTCGGTCTGAAGAAGATGATTGGTAAATTCGAAAAGTCGGGTTCATTTTGACGTGAAATGTGGCAGAGGGAGGAAAGCAATTGCTTTAACGTCAATGGAGGATGTGGCTACAGCATTGCAGTAAGCGTCAAGCAGTGCTTTGAGAACGTGCAGTGCACGGGGAATTTCCCGAACTTTAGACATGCTTGTCAGCACGGTTCGTAAAATTTTACTAAACATCCTGCAATGCTATCCATTCAAAATTACGCATATTCAGGAGTTGGTTCTTGCTGACCTGCCAAAACAAGAAGCTTCCGCCCTGCAATTTCTTACTCGAATGGAAGTGGACAATGCATGGCCATGGAACATTTTGTGGACAGACGAAATCCATTTCCATCTCCAAAGTTCTGTCAATATTCAAAATTGCAGAATATGGACAAGAGAGAATCCGTTCCAAATGCAACCATTGCCTCTTCATTCTCAAAAGGTCACTGTGTGGTGCAGGTTTACTGCAGCATTTATCGTTAGCCCTTTCTTTTTCGAGGAAATTGGTCCTTCGGGTCATGTAACCTGTACAGCCAATGGGACACGTTATGAATCTCTTTTGCGAAACCAGCTCATTCCAGCACTGCAACAACGCGGATGTGTGGATAGCACAATTTTTATGCAAGATGGTGCTCCTCCGCACATTGCAACACCAGTGAAGCAGCTGTTGAATCCGCATTTTGGAAATTACAGAATTATCAGTCGCCATTTCCCAACAGCCTGGCCAATCACCTAACCTGAACCCTTGCGATTTCTGGCTGTGGGGTTACCTAAAAGATGTTGTGTACGAGGGTCCGATTGCGAACATAGCTCAGTTGAAAAACCGCATTACGCAACACATTCACAATATCACCACTGAAACACTCCAATCTGCTGTGGAACATGCTGTTTTGCGCTTTCAGCACATAGGAGAAAACGGTGGACAGCATACTGAACATTTCTTAAGCAAGTCGAAGCCGACTTCCTTTTCTTGATGGTTTCATCAGTTTTTACTTTTTATACGGTTTTTGGCCTAGGGACAATTAAAACCCGATTTTTTTCCTATCCGCTGTGGCACCACCTTGTCGTGGTGGATGGGCTTTGAACAAAGAGTGCCACAACAACATGTCACATCTTTTAATTAGCATTTTAAAATTAACATATCTTTTAAAGCAGTCGTTTTTTAGCATCTTATCACGAGTACAGAGCCATCTATCGGTCAATTTTTGAACTATTTTTTTTCTTTCGAAAAACAAATTCCCATTGCTTCACGTTTACTCAGATGAAATATCAGGTCATTCTGACCAGTGGTTCTTTTTTTTTACAGCCTTTTCAAAGTACAACTTTAATTATAATCACCCTACAAATAAAGATATCGAAGAAGCCGCTGGAAATTGTGTCGATTGTGCCAGACACAAAACTGATCCTGCGAATGCTAAAGTTCATTACTGGGAATATCCCAGTATGCCTTGGGAACGCATTCATGTCGACTTTGCTGGCCATATTTTCGAACATATGTTTTTACTAATCGTTGATGCTCACTCCAAATGGTTAGAGGTATATCCCATGAAGGTAACCACAACTAAGAAGACCATTGAATGCATTAGGGATAATTTCGCAAGATTTGGATTACCATGGCTACTTGTCAGTGACAACGGATCCCAGTTTATATCCTTCGAATTCCAAAGATTTATGTTCATGCAGAGCAACGGTATAAAGCATAAAACTAGTGCACCATTCATGCCTTAGAGTAATATTCAAGCAGAACGCTATGTTGTCACTTAAAAACAATCTCTAAGGGCTATGCAGAAGTATGAAGGTAGCATACAACAGAAATTAAGTACATTCTTATTGTAGTACCGGAAAGCTCCAAATGCTGTTAAATAATTACAAATAATAGTTCAATTATGTTATTCTTCAAAAGTGAAATTCGTACGAGGATAGATTTATTCTTGCCTGAATTAAAATCGAGAGTACAAGATAGAATACGAAAAGGCGTATTCAGGAAATTTGATATCGGAGATAAGGTAGCTGTAAAAAGTTTACAGAGCAGCTAACTCAAAATGGAAGTTTGGTAAAATTGTGAATAGAGATGGTGCTCTCCATTACACTGCCAAGGTTCAAAGAACCATAGTTAGACGACATGTGGACCAGATTCGTCCAGTGGGTGATCAAGTGCAAGAAAATGATTTAATTCCGCAGATTTTCAGCTACTGATATTCGAGAAAGCAACTCAAATCTTCAGCATGCTGAGACAACTGAGAATCCTTCGTCACAAGTCCTACAAGAAGAACAGAGTTCCTCTTCCACATCAGCAGTGCCATCCTTTGATGTCCCGGCTCAGGTCTCATCACCGTCAGATGCTTAGCCGGATAGTTCTTCGATGAGGAGTCCACCAGTTCCAACAAGCCGGAGTCAAATTCCTAGACGTTCCGGAAGAATCAGACGTCCTCCAAAGAGACTTGATATTTAAGGAGGGAGGAGATGTGGTGTCTGAGGCTTGTGAAACATAAGTTAACTGTAATTGAACCGGAAAGGTGTTGGAGATTGAGCGAGAGTTTTGTTTATGACTGTGTGTCCGAACTGGGGGAACGATATAAATGCCTGTGTTTAACGATGCAATAATGATCTGCGTTAATATTTAAATGTGTTGTGCCGTGTATATGTAATTATGGCAAAGTAAATATGGGTTAATCTAAATGAATCTCATTATTTATCGAACCCAAGATGCAACATCTACATTCTTTTTAAATAACATTTTATTATAACGTCAACATAGGTATATTTAAAAAAAGGACGGCTACTAAATTAGCAATGCTTAATCGATATTAATTAAAACAGAAGAAATAAGACCACATTTATAAAACTATATGACTTCGCTTAATAGGAGGTACAAATATAGCTACTGCATAAGACTTCGTTTGATACGATGCAACTATGTCATCTCCTGATTAGTAGAGGAACACCCCTTTTTCCTATCCAAAGGCTATCAACTAGGGATGCATAATCCACGGTTTTTTAAATAACAAACATTTTCGCTATTGCTAATTTTAAATATCCGTTCTAAAAAACTGTTTTTTAAATCAAACTTAATTTTCAAAGAGTCATTAAAAGTACGTAAAGTGTATTGAAAAATAAATTTAAATTAAAAATTGTCATTTATTTTTATTATACTTTCTGCAAGAGTTTGTGTTTCTAGTTCCATATATTGTCAACAGATAGTGCCTGCAGCTTAAGCTACTTATCTTACTGTCAGTTAAGTTAACCATAAATATTGCAATCAAGCATGGAACAGATCGAAAGCCCCGTTCAAGCGAATCACAAATCCGATCATTTTCCGCTCCAATCGCAGTTAACGAGCTTTTCCTGTGAATATTTGGTTTTACGATTATAGTGATTCTGCGATTCGAAGAGAAAATTAATTACCGCTAACCCGTATTCGTATAACTTAAGGGGGAGGGGTTTATTGCCTTGAGGTGGGACCACCTCTTTCTCCGGTCATACTCGGAAGAGTGTCTGTTATAACTGCAGGGGAGGGGCTTTGGCATATGTGGTCATTGGGGTAAAGCATGTTTCCGTAAGCATCAACCAAATTGGAGAGGTCGATTCGATTGCTACCTTCGATCATTATTCAAGAGCTTTAATCGAAAAAAGCAATGTTAAGTTCACCTCTTTGTCTGTAACAGAAGCGCAGGCGTCCTCTGTTGACAGTATATGGAACAAAAGTCTGAAACTTTACAGAAAGTGTAATAAAAAGAATTTCAAAACACTGTTCGTACACTTAATAACACTTTTTGAAAATTGAAAATGTTATTTAAATAGCAGTTATTTGGAACAGATTTTTAAAAATAACAATAGCAAAAAGTATCTGTTATAAAAAAAATCGTGGATTATTTTCAAAGAGTCTTTAAGTGTACGTAAAGTGTTTTGAAAAAAAAATTGTCATTTCTTTTTATTATATTATATGCAAAAGTTTGTGTTTTTAGTTCTATATACTGTCAACAGATCGCACCTGCAGCGAAAGCTACGTTTGAAAGAGATTTTATTATTGATTGAAATGTGATGAGATAGGAATTTTAGCAACAAAGGAAGTTATCCCCTACTGCCAAAAAGGATACACTCAATAAATCCAAAAGACTTCGAAGATTGAAGAAGAATCCTAAGATGCCGCTTATTAGAAACAGTTTTTTGAAAAAAGGCTTTTAATGAACGACACAATTGAAAATCAAAATTAAGTTTTGTACAGAGATTTGATCTATGATTTGAGTATTTGGAACATAGCAAAATAATGTGTTCAATGTTAGTTTCAAGATTGCAAATTTGACAACGAAGGTTATTGTGCAGACCAAACATATGCAACCGAGCCGGAGTAATAATCATCCGGGTTAAAATTCGTGCGATAATGATATCCTCTCTTCTATTTTTAAACCAAGGAGTAAGAGTTAACATGGTGGGAATATTGCCAATAGAATCTGGATATTTACTGTTTTGAAAAGAATGGTTCGTTTTTTGAAGATAAATTGTCTGAAAATGAGAAATTATATTTTCAGAAGCAATCAACTCTAGTAATGGGTGTGACTCCGTGACCGCTTTTGCGAGTAAATCCGCCTTTTCATTCCAATGGATCAGTGAATGCCCTGGAGTCCACACCAAACATATTTTTTGATTAAAATTTTTCCTAACAAGAATTTTGCCAGATAATCTGTGAATGACCTTTGGAGATTTGATTGTTAGGCATTTTAAAACTTGAAGAACTGAATAGCTATCTGTCAGCAAAAGTAAGTTTTTATCTGTGAGTGAAAGTTCATCAAGGGCTTGTCATCAAGGACACATTGACAAGGCTTCTGCCGTAAAAATGGAATTGATGGGGTGGAGTCTATAAACAAAAGATTGCAGGCTAGAAATACCCGCGATGGAAGTGAAAGAATTGGATGCATCTGTAGCAATGATATGATAGTCGTGAAATTCTTTGGATACAGCTTCTTCAAAGAGGTCCTTGATCAGAAAAACAGGATGAGCTTTATTTTGGAAACTAAAATCTGAAAGATGAATTTCACAAAAATTATTTCGAGAGATGAGGGTATCAGGAAAGGCAATAATATGGTCTGTACAAATGCCCAGATCCGCAAACAAATTAGCAATCAATACTTCATCTTTTTAAATTAATTTGATGCTAGGATTGCAATTTTGATCATAAATGGGAGATTGAGCGCCGTTGGCAAGTTGCCTGATAAAGAACTGCGCCGCTAACCTCTTAATTTTTTCTGAGAGCACTTCCTGACCCGCGATTTTCATTAGCACAATATTTGAGGTCCATTTAGGCTGCCCGAGTGCTACTCTGAGAGCCATAGTTTGTATAGAATTGCAGGCTTTATATTGAGTTTCAGAAAATTTGTTTGTAAGTGAGCAACTGTAATAAAAGAGACTACAAATACTATTGTTTGCTATGTTTATACGATCCTTTGTTCTGGGGCCATAATTTTTGTATGCAATATATTTTAAAGCGTTAATTTTCCTGAGGGCTTTAGATCGGATATTTTTAAATATAACTCCATTTTGGTTAGTTTTTGAAAAATTGATGCCTAAATATTTGATAGTTTGTTTCCAATGGAGGGGAAAGCCTGCATATGTAATTCGAGGAATAGACTGCAATTTTTTTGATAGGTCAGTTAATAATATGTGTGCTTACCAATGTAGCAGCGGTACGATAATTATCCAATTTGTTTACCGTTTCATTTTTCTTTTGATTGGCAGGAGATAAAAAACCAGTTCGCGCAAGTTCGACCATCTCTTCACCTTTCACTTCTTGTTTAAAAAAATTCATTAATTTTTCTAAAGAGCGGTCCTTAACTTGAGACGCGTCCTTCATATTTCTGCTTCTCTCCCAAGCCACTAATATTTCTTCTGGAAGGCAGGATTCCACTAAAGGACTTAAAGAATCGCCGTACTTTTCTTAGGTACGTCCTAGGCTCTCCGGAGCTCGTATTTTCGCCTCTAATTCGACATACAACGCCGGGAGATCGGTTTTCGTGCGACCGGAGGCCGCGTTCTTCATGACCATTGATAGTATGTCTCTAACGTATATCTGTACTAGCAAGTCATCACGACCAAATCTCTCTTTTAACTGAGCAATTGCCTTTGGATAGTTTTCTTTGGATAGTTTTCTTTCCACCACCCGGGTCGCTTTCGTTTTTGGAACCACAGCCTGCAGGAGATATTGTATCTTATCCACATTGGGAATATTTGTATCCTCATGAATTTTTCTAAATTGACTCCAGAAGGATGAATATTCCTTTGCATCTCCGGTAAACTTTTTCAGCTCGATCTTTGGAAGTTTGAATTTTCTCTTTTTAGATAATTCTTTTGTTTCTGTCTCTTTCATAGACAGTCGTTAAATTTCTGCACACAGTTCGGAGAATTTGTCTCCTTACTTTTTGACCGACAAAAAGTCTTCTTAATACGCCCTTTCGGCGTCTTTTAATTTGAAAATAAGATATGTAACCTCCGTTTGACATTTTTCTAAACGCGTAAATTTATCTTCAATTTGGGCTTTTCAAATCGAAAGTTGATCCACATTTGAAGCTTCTTTTATAAGCTCTTCCTCAATACTTTTCGCGCAAATCGTAAAACGACGTATGAAGCGATTTTCGTTGTGTTTTTAACTGTGTCACATCCATTTTCTTTCAGGCTCAAAATATCAACTGAAAACCAAAACCGTGTCCCACATTGGGCGCCAAACATTATGTAGCGTAACTCTCTGCTACGCAATAATTCAGATACAAAAGTAGGGCTGATATCTACCCGATGTCTGGTTTTGGTGAAATGATCAACAAATACTGAATAGTCAAGTATGTGACACATAAAAGACATTTAATTACGGACAAACACACAACGTTACATTGAGAAGTTACAAGTACATCTGCAAAGTGAAAACAGAATAACAACAGATGACGTCAGTTTAGGTTGGCTCTGATTGGTTGGTGAGGTGATGCCATTCGCAACAGCGGTAACTACGTAATTCCGGTGTAATGCTAAATCAATGGAGTCTTCAAAGCGGAAGTCCAAAAGGTCCACGTTTTTAATGTAAGTAAACAAAACAGAAAACTAGTCCATAAGTGACGGTACCGCGGCGGTTCGGTTAGCATGGACGAGTGTTCTGTTTTGTTTACTACATTAAAAATCTTGACTTTATTTGCAATTTTGACTTCCGTTTCGAAGATTCCGTTGACATAGCATTACACCGGAATTACGTAGTTAAGGCATTTAATGTACATAAACAAAACAGAAAACTTGTACATAATAAAAAGAAATAAAATTTAAAAAAATTTAAACACTTTGCATAAATTTAATTACCAATGATTGAAGCACGCCTTTTGGCAGTAGTATTCATCACTGGTATTTGCGATTTTTTGATATTGCGTAGAAAATAACAGTTCGTCAAATATTCGTCATTTCTACTGTTTTCATCTATCTATTTTTAAAAAGCGGAACTAGAGACCCAAGTTGCACATAATATTGCTTAATATCATAGAATTCGCAAAAGTAATATTGTACAATATTTCCCCTAATATTGTAACAGTGTAAAACGTAAAACTTTTTCAATATTGTACAATGTCATATAATACTGTCTAATATTATACCATATTAAATATTATTGTACTATACTGAATAATATTATATAATATTGAATAATATTATATAATATTGCATGATATAACAATATACTGAATATTTTAAAAATACATTTTAGAAAAAAATTAAAAATAACTTATTTCCTAAGTACTGAACTTCTGGGTAGCATCTTGTTATTTTTTGAACACCATCACTTACAACAAGCTTTGAACCTGGGACCTTTTGCTTATCAAACCGGCATCATACCACTAGAATAGCGATACTTACAGGAGAATGCGTAAATGACGATAATAGAATGTAGTTACAGCGTTCATATCTCAACGAAATTACACGCACATTCCCATTTAATTCTGAATAATCTTTTGAATTAATTTATCTTTTTTCGTTACAATTCCGAGTTAAAAAGTGAAATTTGAAATCAGAGAGAAAGCAATTTTAGCTCTTATCTAAGGTTTGCCAATTGAATAAATTAAGGCAATAAGGTTTAAAAGTAATTATAAAAATATATTTGAAATGTTTTAAAATAATTTTGAAATTTATTTATTCCTCTTTCAGTGTATTACTAGACGCCTTTAACATTTATAATTACAATATTGATTGAAAATCAAATACAAGATTCGCAACAATAAATCACGTGCATATTTTTACGATGAGAATAATACTCAACATTTTTTTCACAGAACGATAGATAATCCATATGTGAGAGCTGTTTTATGATGGCCCGCCTTTTATATACAGTGGAACAAAATGATTGGGCAAACATTATTTAATATCAAATGAACATTTTATAAAAGATTTTTCGGACATATGATTCAACGTTGATAATTGTAGTGTTAGAGTATGATCATTCTGCCATCTGTTGACGGCAAGAATAACTTCACCTTAAAATATTGATCAACTTCGATAAATGTAAAACTCATAAAACCGGTTTCCCTGTATTGAATAGTATCATATAATATTCAGCATCTTAAATAAAAAATGTTCTAGGGGAGATATTAAAAATAAAATCTCAAAGCCTGTGATATCCTGATTTAAAATGAAGATTTTTAAAAAATACATTGTTTTTATATTATTTATGAAAATTTAGTATTTCGAAAATACTGATACATAAAATACAATACTTTGTTACGGTATTCTGTGTACATCGGTGTTCATAATATTGTATAACATTGAGCAAATATTATATAATATTTCTGTGCTACTGGGGGAATAAGTATTGCTTGACAGAATTTACAAATTTATATAAACTATCTATT
>BGPR01012702.1:21289-44002 GCA_013235015.1 Araneus ventricosus | reverse complement strand
AAGCAAAGTTATTGTAGCTGCTATTGTACCCATGGATTTTAAAAATACATAATATTGGAGTTGAAGTAAAATTATGAGATTTGTTATAGATTACATTTAATGCCATGGGGTGTATAATCAAAAATAGGCAGTGTAGGCTTTTTTTAAACAACGATAGACTTTTAAAATTTTTAGTTATTGTAAAAATAGTGTTTTATAATGAATGCTGATAAACGATAAGAAAAAATTATTTATTTTATTATTGAAAAGTAGTGGCGTTTATAGTACTACAGTCTCTTAAAAAAGTGATTTATAAAACCAATAATTTCAAGAAGGGTTCCAAAGTTTTGACTGCAGAGGTGCCAAATGGTAAATTTGAAAGTTGATTTTTAAGATTCTTAAGATGGTAAAGTCTTCTATAATGACCTCCACCCATTCAAATCGTAATTTAGAGGATTTTAATTTGAAAGCATGTGCCACTATTGGGAAACAATTACTTAATTTGTTAAATCTACAAAATAAATTTAGAGAATAATCTAAGTTTGTTAATTTAGTAGTAATCCCTTAACTGATCTGTCAAAGAAATGGTAGAAATGGGTAATAATATTGCAAGTCTCAACTGCTCATCCACCATCAACGACAAAAAATTACTCTGTCTACTTAAATTGATCTGTCAATTTTATGATTAAAGCTGCACTGACCTGGTTGATTTTCCATTATTATTCCTGCACAACATCTGAGCACTCTGATCCATCTGAAAACAAGGGGAACATTATTCAGGGATGAAAGGCTGTGCTTTGGGAAAAATGGCTCTTTGCCCGGGCACAACCAAAGCTGAATCTCCCACTCAGGAAGGGAATTTCACTAGGATTAATTTGATTGCTCTCTGCTGCTGTTTTTTAGTAAGTGCATTTTTAGTTTACCTTCTTTCCCTTCTCTTAAAGGCCCAGGGCCAGTAAAGACGAAAGAAAAGATTTCATTGAAAGTGAACCTAGTCACTCCTGGGAGAGTTCTGCGTGGCTGTTCCGGGGGGGTTATTTATTGTGGCCCATAAGCTGAAAATCATTCAAACAAAAGTGTCATTGATCCCTACAACGTATAAGTTGCAAAATAAAGAAGAGAATGTGAAAATCAACCTTAATAATAGTTAATGAATCCGCCTTGATGTTCCATTGAAATAGGGCGAATTTTAAATTCTAGAACATGCAAATCCCAATATTAAAGAAGAGCAAAATGAAATTCAATATTCAAACTTGTAATAAAATCGTTTGTATAACATGTACATAATGTCACAAGTAATTGTTGTTATACCGGTGTATTTTACTGAAATTGTAGTATTCTTCTTTTTAGTGAGTGTAATCATGTCTGTACCCTCCTCTCCTTTCTCGAAGAAATGACCATCATTTGAGGGTTTCTGACATAGAGAATGTCACTTTCTGCTGTTAATGTGCTGAAAAGTGACGTTCCGTCTAAACTGGGAAAAAATGAATCTGTTAGAGAGAGAGATGAGTTGGGAAGTGAGCCTGTGTGTGAAGTTCTGTTTTTCAGCGTCATACTGCTGTTTTGCTGCGGACCACGAAGATGTTTTAGCTCACCCGATTTCCATTAACTCCTGTTTTGTCTAGCCTCCAGCTCACCCATCAAAGTAATGACGTGTATCTCCCAACTTCATGTTTCATCCGAGCCAGGCAATTCATGCAAAAGTTGATTTATGAGGCTTTCCTGAGAAAATTCTGCCTAACAAATACTTTATTGTTTTTACATTATTTATGATTTACATCTATATGCAAGATTAAAAAATATATGAAAATAGAATAATAAACTCAATTATTTTTATAGTTAGTATTTTAATAACACAAAAATTCAGACATAAACCAAACAAATTAAAATACTTGAAATTTTATAGTATAGTTTTCAATTACTAAAAATAGCTACAATATAATTTTGTTTCATTTTACAGTTGATGCTGATAATACCATGGGATTGGGATTTTTGGTTAATGCATCTGATAGATAAAATGACTACAAATTACCTGCCCTTACGCTAGATCCGCTAATTTTATTAGTTTTGGTCTCTGAGTTTTTTTTGGGCCCCTGAGTGTTTGTAATGTCTTTTAAATTAAAGTAAATTTGATATTAGATAAATATTGTAAATATTTACAGACAGAATTGAAAGCAAAACTTGCCACCAAATTTTGATTTCTGTTAAATAAATGAATGAAATTCATTGCTCTATGCAACTGATAAAGGCAGTGAGCCTGTGCGCTGGCACCTTGGAAATCTCTGCCCCCCACTCCAAGCATTCCTTTCTAAAATAATAGGATAAAACTCTCCATTATTTTTTGCAAACCTAAGTACAGAAATGTGTCCCACCTTCCTGATTTTACAGAAGAAGATTGTGCCTGTTCAGTTTTGAAAACCAGTGCTAAAATTAAATTATAAATGCGAAAATAGTTTCAAAACATGGTGTTTAAGAACTAGCTGTCTTTAACTTACCTGAAAGAAAATACCCTTTAAATTTTTTCTGTCGATTTACGTCAGCAGCATGTATCTGTATTGAAAATGAAGATAGGTCAGTTATGCAGGATAGGTGGGAGCTCTTCTTTTTTGCTCTTGGATTATCATGAATTCCCAAAAGTTGAACCTATTTATTTCTACATTATCAAACAATTATTTCTTAATATATGTAAAACTAGAAAAAAAGAGACTGGCTAATCACAAACTATTACAATACTATACAACCACTGATAGTTTCTAAATAGATATTTAAATTGAACCACCTTCAAAATACTGTATTAAAAACTTGTCCCAAATAACTTGAGGTCTCTAAAACAATAAAAGGTTCAAATAAGTAACATTTTGTAATGATAATGCCTTAAATAAAAAATAGTGGTTACAATTATAATAAAAAAAAGCTTAATTTGGAAATACAATAATAACAAACAGGCAAAAATTGAAATAGAAAAATGGGAACTAAGTATTGTTTCTACAAATTAATGTTCCTGTTATATACTTACATTTTTCCTTTTTAAATATAAAGGAAAGTTTAGTTTACAATAAAAAAAGAGACAAAATTAGTATACTTGAAATGTTGTCTCCAAATTAAATGTAGAATATTTATTTTTCAGCCATTGATACCTGAATGTTAAATAAACCTGTTAAATGGAAATTAAGTTTCTGAGAAAATTCCTAATAATTCCTCTGTTTTACAAACCCAATATCTGATTCACTAAAAACTCTGAGGAAATGAAGATCTTTTAACAAGTGAATACCCAAGATGAATTCATAGACAAGTGAAATAAAAAAAAAAAAAAAGAGAAACCCTGTTGTTGATATCGCTTAGTAGTCCTGTTAAATAATATAATGGATGTGTTTAATTTAGAATTCAAAACATGCCATCTCTCTAGAGTGCGTGTTTCTTTGAGGCTACCAAGGATTATCTGCTGGTCATTAGGGGAATGGGAACAGATGTGGAACCGCACACAAGAATTACCCCCTGTATACCCTTAAAGTAATAGTCTCGGGAACAAGGAATGTATTGATAATTATCACCTGCAATTTATCTTCAAATGACGGGCATCCACTTTGGGGTGCCCCCGCTCCGAAAAGAGAGATGCCTGGAGCAATCGAACCTGGTTTAGGATTGAACAATGTTATCACTTTCTACCGTTTGCTCTGCGCAGGAATCGGAAACACATGGACCTCCAGGTAACAAAGGGAATTGTTGGATTCTTATCCACTAGATCCGCCAATTACTTTTTTTAACAGATCTTTGAAGGAAATTTTCAAAACCAGAAAAAAATTGCAATATATTTCTTTTTAGAAAAATTATTAATATTTTATGCCTTTTTTTTACATAAAAGTTGGTTGAAAGAACTTTTTAAAAAGGATAAAAAGAATTTTTAATGAATTTTGCAAAATCCGGCGTGGGGCCTTGTGCGGTTGCACCGATCGCACCCCCCTCGGGCCGGCCCTGCTCTCATCTATAGACTAACGCCTACCAGTAGACGACAAGACCTCCTCAAAAAAGAAAGAAATCATGACTGTAAGCCTGCCTTTGCACATGGGACAAATAACAGGATGTCAGGAAGCCTCTGAATCCCTGGGTTGGATGTCGCCTTGCCAGAAACAACCAAGCTAAGTAAAACTTTACATTAAAATCCATTATAGCATGATTTGAAATCATAGGATTTTTTTGGTTTAATATTGATGCGTCTAAAATTTAGGAATTTTGAAATTGTATTTTGTAATCTAAAAACAGAATTTGTAAGAATAAATTTAAATGAATTTAGTAAATCTACTGCAGCTGAGATTGGCTTTCGCTCAAATGATTTCTAGTCTGATTAGCTATAATCTTGTTTAAATCTTTATTATGATAAAAACATTTCAGTGCTTGTTCAGATATATATCTCAATTAAGTGAAATTTTATTTCTAAATTGAAAATGGCAATTACATATGTTATTGAATGTTTAGATTATTGAATTTCCAATCATAGCCATTTATATTTAAATTTGGAGAGTAACAAATATTTATCAGAACATGATTAATTAGATCACATTCAATGAATAAATTCTAATGTCAAGATTTAGTCACATCTATTTTTTTTTCATAAAATCCTAGAAAGAGAGTGATATTTTCATGTAAAAGTTATTTGTTCCTTAGAGTCCTAAGCTCTTAGGTAGATTGAAATTTGTTGTGTTTTTGTTATTACTGATAAAACTGCCCATCTCCAATGCAAGATCAACTCAGAAACAATATACTTAAAGATATTTGTGCCTACTGTCTGAGTTTTCGTAAATTTATCAAATGGATTGTCATATTTGAAGAAATAAAACTATTGTGTAGATCTTACATGAAAGCATGTGTTTTGATTTGAGTAAATATATATCTATGGAAGGGTCCACTCCAAATCTGAATGATATGTTTTGAAGTGTTATTTACATATATATTTATATAGTCAAAACAAAAATAATTAGATCATAAATAAACTATCATTATTTTCTGTAAATAATGTATCTGCCATCTTTTAGTCTCGTTGTACACTGACTTCTGTAGTATTCTCCGATCTGATCATTTATATTCCAGAACCTGGAGATTAGATTAAAAAATTTACAAGGCATGATTTTGTAAAAATATTTGCATATGATGAAAGTTAAAATTGTGTCGTGAACTATTACTCGTAAGATCTCTCTTATTCCCTTATGATGCATAAGCATTTCCTACTATTGTTTTAACAACATTTTAAATTCTAAAAAGGAAGTTGATGTTAAATGTATCAAGTGTTGAAATTAATCTTGATTGAGCAATACATAAATCACTCAAAAACTTAATTCATTAATTTATAATTTTTTTTTTGAAATTTGTGTTGCATTAAATTGCATGAAGATTTATTTTGATAACTTTTATAACATCTTTCATTTCCTAGAAGGAATTTGTAATTAATTGTTTGTGAATTAAGTTTAAAGTAATAGTTCAGTCCAATATCACAGTTAAATACTTTTTTAATTGGTGAATATTTTCATATTATGACAGCAATTTAATGTCCGATGACTAATGATTTTTATTCTTAATTTTTTTAAACAAAATTTAATTTGCGTATTTATTGTGATATGTAAAAAATTTTTTTTGTTTGTAGGGCTTCTTTTGTCTTTCTTTTCTTTTCGGATCTTTCGGGTCACGAGAGTAATTTTTGGACGAAAATCAGGCCTCTTACAGTAAAAGATCTATTTTTTGAATCCCTGACTGCAGGTGACCCTTGATAACGTCTGCAAGTTCGGATCCTTTTCAACTTTTTCCAACAATATTTTTATTGAAGTTACTTTGTTTTCCTTTTCATATTAAATATTTTAAAAACTAGTAACTTTAAAAAATTTGATAGATAGCTAAGTAACTTTGATAAATAAGCAGTATGCAGCACTTTGAATACAAAAATCTTTTAACATTATTTCTGTGTAGACGTGAAAATTCATTAAGCTAATGAAATCAACTCAGGAATAAAAAAAATTTTCCTACAATTTTTAGTTTTGACTTAGAATTCGCCAAAATAGATTTGAATTATAGACGATATTTTAACATTATGTAAGTAAGAAATTTAAGGGACAGAAAAAATTCTAATTAATCAACTTCCACTGTACGTTTACACGATGTTTAAACTTGTGTGTAAATAAGCCGCACTGCGCAGCAGCTGTGTGACCTTGAGAGAGGGTAGCTACAACCAACATCTTCCCTCCTGCTGGGGTCAAAACCTGTTCAGTCCAGTCTAGGAGTTTGCTAGAGTGATGAGCGAACAGAGGGTACCACGGTTGTGATTAAATTCCTCGTTGGAGATAATGTCCTGTCCACTGAATTTCACCACAGACTCCAACAACACCATGGGGAAGAGTGTGTCTCATGTATCCGTGTATTTGAATGGTGTAAGTGCCGTCATCAGACTGTTTGGCAGTCGATATTCAGCAAACTAAAAGATTTTTTTTTAAAAGGGCACCAGGACGCTTCCAGAACGTCGGAAAAAATGTTTTGGTTCCGAAGGGGAGTACTTTGAAAACTGGTATGCGAAGTAAATGTTTGGCAATAATTGCTTTTGAAAAAGAATCAGTCCTGTGTCGCATTTGAATCACTTGTATCGCGACATTTGCCCAAACGACACTTCTTTCACAAATAATGAATCCTAATGAATGTATTTTTTGAATGATTTGTGGGACAGTTTAAAACTCATACTACAATCTAATAGTATACAAATAATACATGCAATTTCAGACGAAATATATTTATTTAATGAAATTATGAGGTAAATGGCGAGTAAATGACACCCGCATATCAAAATTGAAATTACAAAAGTAATACAAGTAAAATATGGTCTGCCATCGTAATGATATGACAAGTTTTTGGCCTCTTCCACTTTTTCTTGCTCTTCTAGGAATAGGTTAATGTGCATTCAGTAATCGACTCGTCTTTCAAACCATTCCACAATACTTTCTACAACATCGGTAGAGATGTCATCAGGCTCATTTAGTAAGCTGTGATAACCCAAAGGATAAACCTGCAAAAGAGAAAAGGTTTAGAAAACTGTACACTAAAGAGTTTTCTAAAGGCACGTATACACTTGACGATGAACCACACACGAACCATGGGAAATCAGCAAACCAACTTCGAACCATCAATCAATGTCACTCGCCAATGATGGAGGAAGGAAGGGGTTTTTGGAAGCGTTTTTGAATACGCTTTGGTTTGCAGATTTGACCTTAATAGTTCGAAGGCTATTACGTAAGGAACAACATCTAACACGTACCAATGTGAAATGTGAATCCCTTTGTGTTCGCGGAAAAACTGTCAAGATTTGGTTCGCCGCTAGCGTTTCGCGAAACTTTCGCAGCGAGCGAAAAATCTCGTCCACACTTGCGAAATAGCGGCTCCCGAAATGTTCGGCTCGCAAGTGTATACATGACTTAATATAAAGTTACTTTAAAAGCTAATCTTGTCTAAATCAGTTGGAGAAATACGATTTTTACGCGCTCTTATTTAATTCTACTTTTTTCATGTTTGTAAAGATGGAATTTTGTAATTGATTTTTCACTCACTACCTGGTGCACTAAATCAAAAGTACTGCTGTCTAACAAACTACAATGCTACTTATTCTGCAATCACACTATCTTTTAAGCTACAATGAAGAAAGATTCAGTACCAGTTGACACTGCTCATATCGAATCGAAATGTAATTAAATTAATCTACCAACTAATAATGTTAAATAGTTCCGAAAATGTTAAAATAGTGCATTGTCATCGAGAATACACAAGTGTACAAAATTTTACCTTAACAAACATGCAGTGGCGGACTGGGTCTGAAAAGAGTGGTTACCATGAGACAATGGGGGTCCCTGTCACATCTCAAGTTCTCCTCACACAAAGAATTTCTTAATATGGATTTAAGATCTTTAGTCCACAAATATCCTAGGGTCCCGAATTGTCTTATGTTAAGGGGGCCCACTTTCCATCAGGCAAGCTGGCAACCTGGCCAGTCCGCCACTGCAAACATGTAAAAATTCAAGTTAAATAAAAGCAGAATGAAAAAAAAATTAATGGGAGACTGGAGTGTAGGAGAATGGAACATTTTCTTCTTAAAGGGACAGAAAATTTAAAAAATAAAAGAAACAATCCCCAAAACAAGAAAGCATATTTTTGAGATTTATTTTTATTTTATAATTAATTTATTACAATAACTAACAAGATAAATTTATGCTGGAAAAAAATAAGCATTCTTGTGTGGTATTGGCATGGAAATTCTTCCGTCCGCAAAAAATTTTGACAAAAGTCACAAAAAATATGAGCAATATTGTACAGAAAGTTCTTTGCAGAGTGGATTGTTCGACAAATGTACAAATCATAAAATATGCTGTAAAATTGTGATATCATTGTGAAGAAAGTAAAAATATGATCGCTATATTAGAACAAATTATTCAAGATATGTTTTCTTCCCTAAAGAACGACAAGCTCTAGACAAATTTTTCATTACCTAGGAACATAAATAATATAAAGATAAAACAAAAGTAAAAAAAGAAAAAGTATAAATAAGAAACAGAAGATTCAAACAACAACAATAACAATACACCTTTTTGCGTGCTCAACGCAACAGCATCAAGTGATTGCATCAACAAAAAATTAAAACGATTAATATTAAAAAACATAAAATAGAATTTAGAATGTAAAAGAAAAATATTCAAAAAGGAAGGAATGAATGAGAACCTGAATGACAGGAACATAAGGAAATATCCAAGAAAAATCAATCTATGAAGAATTTGTCTGCTTTGTCCTATTTCATTTCTATTGAATATCTTATCACCTTATCGCCAATTCAATCACAGCCAGATTTTCTTTTTTGAATTTCAGCACTAGACATAAAAAGAACATCCAGGAGCAGGAATCGAACCTACGGTCACAGCTGTGAATCAGGTGGCAGCCACCAGCCAAGGAAGCCGATAATGTTTCGACAATCAGGATTTCATGCCTCGATCCTCGTACAGTCGGTTCTCTAGCAAATTTCTATGAATATTGCCGACATTAAATCGGACACTTTCTTAATGCCGAATCAAATTTCGGTCAACACAAACAGAAGAAGCACTCGTTTAGAGATGAATTATAAAGAGATAGGTGTTTTTTTCCTGATTTTTTGTTTAACTACACTAATATCCGATTTGAACCTACACAAGGGCCAACTTTTTTGGATGTAAACTTGTCTTTCATAAACACTCTTTTCAACAGTACCAGAACTATAGAAACATAAGTTCACCAATAGACCCGGTCTCCTCGGCCGGCAGATACAGCCTGACGCCATAGCCACTCGGCCATCCTGGACGTCGCCCTAGTTGTTATGTTACGAAATTATGATTTCTTTTTAATGGTTTTTTTTGTAAGAAAGTAAAAACTGATATACATTTTACTTTCTTCCCAAATTCAATATCTTATCGCTAATTTAATTACCCAGATTGTCTTTTATCCAACTTCAGTTTCATCATTGGACATAAAGGAAGAACATCCAGGAGTAGGATTCGAAACTACGTTCACAGCTGTGAATCAGGTGGCAGTCACCAGCCAAAGAAGCCGACACCAGGAGCGATGGTTTCATAATCACCACTGCATGCCTGGGTCCTCGTACTATCGTTTTTTCACCAAATCTCTAGGACACTTGCCGATGTTAAAATGGACATTTTCTTACTGCCGCATCTAGTTTCGGTCAAGACTAATTCAAGAAGCGCCTCTTTTAAAGTAGAATTATTAAGAGGAAAGTTCTTTTTTGTATGAAAATTTCTCTTTGATATAAATACCATTATACGCTGGACAGCACCAACTGGAACATCAGCCCCGATCAGCCAGCACGCCTCAACTAGTGAGCACAGCCTAACGCCATAACCAGTCGGCCATCCTGGACAGCGTCAGAGCCGTTATGTTATAAATTATCAGAAAAGGAAAAAATAAAAACAAGATAACAAGACAAGTGCCTCTTGTGTTTGTCTTGACCGAAATTAGATGCTGCAGTCAGAAAGCGTCCGATTTAATATCGGCACGTATATAGTAGAGATTTTTTGATAGCCCGAGTACCGAGGCATGCAGTCCTAATTGTGAAGACGTCGTCGACTTCCTTGACTGGTGACTGCTACCTGATTCACAGCTGTGAACGTAGGTTCGAATCGTCCACCTGGGTGTTTTGTTTTATTTATGTCCAATGCTGAAACTGAAATTTGATAAAAGACAATCTGTATTGGATTTGCGATAAGGTAATATTGAGTTCAAATTAAATAGGGCGAAGCAGACAAATTTGTTTTATCTCATAGCTAAGGAGTGCGGTTTCATCGAGGGAAATGCCAGATCTGTAAGCCGACCTGTGTTGTGTCTCACCCAACTTGGTCTAGCCAAACTAAACAAGTCCATGAGCCAATGACTCCTGGTAAAGGTGATGTGTGACAGCTTTTGTTGATGAAAGTGACCCAGCGCACTTAGGATGTACTTGAGGTCGAAGTATCATTTAACTCCTATATATGGACGCCTCCGATAACAGCAGCAAAAAGAACAACAACAAAAAAAAGATCCGCTTTTTTAGAATTGTACTATGAGCGAATCGTCTCGTATGTTTGCTTTGACAGACATTAAATTCGGTAAGAAAACACACCAGGTTTAATAAATGGAGTTGTGTTAGAGACTTCGAGAATAACGATGGTTAGAAGACTGAAGTCGGGATTGTCAAAATATCGTCTTATGTTGTGCCTGTTGTCAGCTTCCTAGGCTGGTGATTGCCAACTGATTCATGGCCGTGAACGCAGGTTCGACCCCTGTTCTTGGACATTTCTTTTATGTCCAAAGAAGAAGTTGAAGTTTCCAGACAGAAAAAAAGACCATCAAGTAAGTGCATTGAACTTGTGAAAATATAATATGAAGTTTAAATTAAATGCGATAAAGCAGACATTTAAGCACTTGCCAGAACGTGATTTAGCAAATTTCAGTTTCAACATTAGATATAAAGAGAACATCCTGGAGCAGAAGCCTAAGCTACACTTACAGATGTGAATCAGATGGCTAGTTCTATTAAGGTCCAGTTCTGCACCAACACATGCGCTGATGATGAAGACAGCAACTCAGCCAGCGCCCCCTCATCAATCATCCGCACCACACCTGCATGAGGATGCCTCATCCTCGACGACATATTTGATTTGCCCCATGCCCATATATACAGCGGATCCTCGGCGGAATCAGTTTTCGAACCGAAGCTGAGATCATAGCACCACGCCACCACGGCCTCGTGAAAGAGCTGGAAAGCATCTGCCGAAGAAGCCGAAATCAAGCACAACAGGAAATGATGTTTTGGCAATCACAACTTAAGGCCTCAGTCTTTGAGTCATTGTTGATTCACCAAATCTCCATTAAAATCACTGGCATCAAAGCGGACGTTCTCATATTGCCGAATATACTTTCGGTCAAGACAAACACATGAAATGTTTGTTTTTATGGTTAAATTCTTAAGCAGTATTTTTGTACTTTTTTAAAGCTGTGTTTGATTCTACGGGACGTGTTGTAGGCTTAGCATTAACCCTGATGAGTCAGCGTTTCTTGGTCGGTGAATACAAAGCTTGATGCCATCACCCTTCCGTCACTCTGGATATCGTTTGTGCTCTTACGTTACGAAATTTTCACTTGTTTACCAGATTTCTTGCAACATTGCATTTTAATTTTACTTCCAAAAACTTTAGCTCTAGGTAATGAATTTATTAAGGACTCATAATCGACTGACGTATTCGTGTATATTCTGTTTTAACATTTGATCTTTCCCACATTATATCACTCTAATCTAAGCCATTTGTCAACTTAAACTGTCCTTTTCAAACTAAAAGTTTGTGAAATGGGTTGAATCATCTTTTGAAAACTCAAATTTTCTGAGGTTTTAACACATAAATGGCTACCCAGAGAGAAAACTTATAACTTTCTTGGCAAATTAATCATTGCAGTGAGTGTGTATGCATGTAGCGAAGCTTTTCTGAGCAACAATTCATTGAGAAGAGCGGATATTAAGAAGTTTCCTGGAATGAAATTGGGGCTAATGAAACTGCTGAAGAAATATTGAATTGTGTATACCAAAAAGTTTTAAATGCCTGACTTCTGATTGATGTAAATAATTTTTATTTGTAAACATCTTATAATTATACATTTTCGGATTCATATTTCTTTCTAAAATTCGCATATATATGTACCTGCTACCAGAAAATTTTAATGTCAGAAATTGATGATTTAGTTTTTTAGTAATTGATGAAAAATTAATGTTAGAAGTTAATGCGCTTTCAAATAATTTAAATTTACTTTTAGTAATTAATGTATTTATAATTTCCTATTACTAGCAGACACTCATACCTGTACGACGAGTGAGCGAAGCGAATGGGATCACTTCGTGATCCCAAAAGAATGACGTGATTCTTGGGGGATGACGATCGAAGCGAGTAGGGGATGTAACCCCCTAGTTTTACACTACAACTTAAATATTGCATACATGTTCAGAAACAATGCCTTAAATCAATTAAAATTTCCAAACATTTTGCTAAGCCTCGAAAACTGATAATATTATTAAATTCGTATTAATATTTTATATAACTGCACAACAGTATATATAAAAAATGTGAAATCAAGAAACTTTCAAATGTATTTCTACAGTGTACAGAAAAAAACCCAGCACAAAAAATCACTAAAATAAAAGTCATTATCTTTCAAACAGACCTTTTAGTTATTTAACATTCGTTGCAATTTTACATTTCGTTTCAGAAAAAAATAGGTTTCTCTTCGTAAACAACGGCTTTTTCGTGAAATTGCAATAATGAATGAAAGATGTCATCTCAGGCTCTGAATGATAACGAAACTATAAAAAATTGAATAATTATGATACTCTTCCTGGAAAGTCTATAGTTCAAAAAGGATCATATTACACGAACATTATAATATTTGCCTAAAATTGCCTCTATGTTTAAAGCAGACAATATATTAAGTTACTGGCAACTGAAGTATTAGCAACTCTTTTAAATTTCTTAGAAATGGAACATGGTAAATTGAAAGGAAAAACTGGTCTTACTTTTAAACCTTTATCGGTCGAGCTTGCGAGTTCAAATAGTCTTCTGGAACCATCAACGTGGCAAATTTTATCTTGACATCCATGAAGAACCAAGAAAGGAACTTTTATTTCCGGGAATTTGGCAGAGATTTCCTAAATACAGTTAAACGATTAATTCCTAAACAATTTCTTTAATAAATGCTGGTGGAAAAATTCAAAAACAATGATTTACATTAATTTCTTTCGTTTAGTTCCCTAAACAGGAACTGCTTAAACTGCTAGTCACGGCTCATTCTTTCAAATCCTACAGCATTTGTAAGCTAAAGGAATTAAGGAAACAATGTTGACTTTAAAAATTTCATTACAATTAGCTGAACGACAGTTTAATTTTGAACTTCTTTTTTATTTATCTTGGAGTAACTTTGAAGCAGCGGCAAAATTTTTCAAACAGAAATGGGGTCGAGAGGTAAGTAATTTTAAAATGCAATGCCTTCCTACAGAGCAATAAATGCAGAAGAGCAAGAGAGTAATCATAAATTATTTGCCCAAGTAATAACTTTAATTATAAAAGTTTTTTAAAATACACTTTTATTAGTGAACTAAACAACTGATTTTTTTTATTTTAAATATTTTTTACTTTTTCATCTTAAGATCTATTGTTTCACAAACTCACTACCCGGTGGAGCCACTGGAGGGGAATTACAATTTAATCGAATTATGATTAACTAATAATTAAGTTTAAGTATATTAAATGAGTGTATTACATGTGTACAAAACTTCAAACCTCTACCACACCAGGAAATGACTGAAAAGTCGATCACAAAATTTCATCTTTATAATAAGAACAAGTCAAGTTAAATAAAAGCTTTTCAATCTACGAAAGGTGTGTCTCCGTAGTCCTGCTTAATTTGAACTATGTCATATATTATTGCAAATTCAATATACATGCCAAATTGTCCCAAAGCAAATTTCAGTTTTAGAAGTGGACACAAAATAGAACAACCAGGAGCAGGATTCGAACCTGCACTTACAGCGTGAATCAGATAGCAGTCACCAGCGACGGAGGCCGACATTGGGAACAACGGGTGACACCCACGACATCATGCCTGAGTCCTCGAACCATCAGAGCTTCGGCAAGCCTCTATCACAATTGCCGATGTCAAATCGGACACTCGATTATTGCCTTATCAAATTTCGGTCAGGACAAACACAAGGGATCTTTCTGGGTGTGAAATTTACCGGGAATTTTTTTTCAGCTTTTTTACTTGTTTTCCACAGGACGGTTAGCAGGCTTAGCACTTGCCCCGATGTGTCAGCGCTCCTCAGCTGGCGAAAACAGCCTGATGCCATAACCATTCGCCCATCCTGGACACAGTTTGCGATATTATGTTGCGAAATTATGATTTGTTTCCAAAATGCTTTTGGCAAACAAATAAAGTAAGATGCCCGGCATTTTAGTTTACTTCTAAAATCCTAATATCTATACGATGAGTTTCTTGCACAATTATATAAGAGTAGAGTCATGTGTATATATTCTGTGTTTTTAGCAGTGGATACAAAAAGAAGAATTATTTGGTAATTTTTGTCCTTTCATATTGAAAATGTAAATTAAATAATTTGCATGAGAAAATAACAGTAATATTCTTCGGACTTTACAGAAAGCTGTTCTTAGTTTTCTCAGTGCATTTGAAATAAATTCCTTAAACTAACCACACATGCTTTCAAAATTTCAATGACTACTAACTAATAAGCTTCGATGATGTTTGATGCTTACATAAATTTGTATATCAGCTTAAGATTTACGTGAAACTCAAAAATATAAATGTATTATTTCTTTTTAGTGTAAATGCTACTGTTTAAATAGAAAATCAGTTATTTCATAAAATACCTTTTTATAGCTACTACATAAAATAAAGGACGAAATCGGTAAAAGCTTAAAGTACTCTTGTGTTCTATAGGTTGACTGATTATTTCACTGAATAAATGATATACTTTCCGTTGAAGCTTAAAATAAGGGGCTTGAAATACACTAACAATTTAATTTTTCACATTAAGTTAATTATTCTTCATAATCATATAAAGTTAATAATGTTTCTTACGTTAAAGTTCAAAATGTTTAAAATATTAAATTGTCTTTAATTCTCTCTGTGATTTGGGCAAAAAAGAGTCGAATCTTTATTAACGTAGCGTAATGTAAAGAAGTACAGATCTTGGCTTGTCAGTGAAGAGAAATGTCTATTTTACAATATGCTTAGTCTGTTCATACAGTGGATATTGGCCAACTGACGGAATATAATAAAAAATCGATTTATCCAAAAATTTGAATTCCGAAAAATTGAGTTTCAGGATGAGTACAGAAAGATAAAACGATAATTTTTGACCAAAAATGTCAGTAAAAATTCTTTTGATTTCACAGCTTTAACAAATAATAAATAAATAAACAGTAAGTAATTTTAATTAATAATTAAATACATTACAATAAATTATCTTTCAAATAATAATTTTAATTAAATAAAAGTCAACTTAATGATTAAAAATTATAGAGAACACTGGATACAACAATTTACAACAAAACTTGCAATAAACAATGCAATTCAAATCTAAAGCGTTCGAATATATATATATTTTTTTTTAATGAGAAATCTTCTGATGCCTTTTTGATTGAATACATTGCCACAGAAAATAAAACAAACATGGGGGTAAAGTAAGTAGAAATCTTAATAAGAAAAAAAAAATGCAATTTTTAGTTCTGATCAAACTGCAAAATGACCAAAATAAATTCTAATTATAGACGATATGCTAATATTATTTCAATAGGAAATTCAAAGGGCCAGAGAAAATACCGAATGATTTCATTCGAATTAAAAAGGTTCGAATTAGCGGAGTTCTACAGCAGAATAGCGAAAAAATGTGTGGAATTATTGACTTAGTAAAACTCATTGCAGTATTTCATGAAATAACTAGTTATTTAACAAAAAATAACTGAATTATACACTTAAACAGCAACGTATGATAAATTATATTTTTGGGAGAATCTCTAATATCCCTCAAACAACCTTCGGGTTTTAAATATCTCCCGCTCTTTAGACAGGATATGACCAGCGCAGTGGCGAGTAGGGGGGGGCTATCGGGCTACAGCCCCCCAGAGCCAAGCTAGAATTTTACTTGGTTTAACATCATGCTTTTTTCTTAATTTATCTCTTTAAAAAAATAATAAAATCGTTTCAACATTACTTTCTGGCTGATCATTAAAAATTTTCCTACTTTCAGTCATTCACTTGTACTTAGGCTTTGGCATGGTCGAAGACATTTTTGGCTAGTTATTTCATTGTAACTTTATTAAATTATCGAAAATATTGTATTGTTTTTTACATTCTTATTGGTCAGGTGAGTAAAGTCTGTAAAGAAGAGTTGTTTCATTTTATTGATTTTACCTTCATCGTGACAATACAAATTTTACAGTGACTCAGCTCCCCCCCAGAGAACTTAGATCTCGCTACTGGACCAGCGTCTTTTGTCTGATAAATGTGGCTGAGCATTTAACCATGAGAGTTTACTTAAATATATCGTTACTTTATCTAGAAGCAAAGATTTTTTCAGCTGTTTAAATGTAATTTAAGAAGATATTAAAGATTATTTTGACATCTCTAATTGAATAACAAAGAACAGGATTTTCAGCTTGCTTAATATAATAAAGGAATCTATAATTCCATTCTTGAATGATGGTTAAATGGAAATTATCATTCCACTTTGAGAATTAAATTACACCTTTCAATACAATATATACAGAAATTAAATATTCAAAAAAGCAAAACTTTAATAATTAAAGGTTTTAAGCTAACTTGACAGATTTGTAACATGCTAGTGCTTTGTGCATATATTGCCAAAGAAATAATTATCAAAAATAAATTCATGGACTTGGATTTGTTAAATATTGTGATACTATAATCCAAGAGAAAATGATATAAGTAAAGCCATGAGAAAACATGCAGTTATTAGAAATAATGGAAGCAAAGAATGTGGATCGAATGTAATGAAACTTTATACAATAGAAATCAGCTGCGCTGTGTTATTCTTCTATATACATCTGTAAAAAAAGTAGACTAAATTTTTTTTTTCAAAAAAACAACTGACAAGCAAAAAATTTTAAAATTTGATAGTTTCCCCAATGGCCTACTCTCTACAGTATGATTCTCGTGTTGGATATTTCTTTTAACTTATTAAATATTCTCTTCATAAAGAAAGGAATGTGTATTTTTTACCGGATCTAATTTATTATAGGGGTAGTTTTAGTTAAACTTAAACAGTTGAACCTGTCTAATTCATACTTTCTCTGATTCTGAATTTTCCATTAAAGTAATATAAAATATTGTCCATATTCTTGCTAATTTGAGCCAAGACTAAAAAAGATTGGGTTTTTTTTCCCGCATTGTTTTTGGTTACTTATAGTCCGTCGCCTATGTCTGATCAACGTAAGTGAATAAATTTTTGTAGAATATATTCACAAAGAAACAATTTAAAAATGTTACTTTTAAAAAAAAATTGCATACGTTACATGTGAACTGTATTGTTTATTTTGATATTTTACTGTACAATTCTTTGTATCCAAATACGTAAAGGTTTGTTTATACCACTATGCATTTATTGAAATTATTATTTTAAAAGTAATCTAAAAATTTAATTATAATTATCAATACACTTTATTTTTAAAATTATTTATAGGTTTTTATTATTTATGTATTAGTTCTTAATACTACAAATATTAGCCATGAATTCCCTTTGCTGGACCTCCTTTCATAGGTTTTCATAATTCGATTTTTTTGATAAATCGTAATTTTATTGTGATCTCGTCATCTTCGAATTAGCCAAGTGCCGCTATACTCTTCCAAAATATATGACCAGTTTATTAGAGAGCCATGAATTGTTTAAGCTCCAAAATGGAAAAGTTGGTATAATAACTGTAATAATATGTTGTCAAGACAAAAAATCGGGCTAACATTTTCGAAATATACATCAAACCAGAAAACGTAAAAAGATATTTCTAATTGTTTCGAATTAGCCAAGTTCCGCTATACTCTTCCAAAATATATGACCAGTTTATTAGAGTGCCATGAATTGTTTAAGCTCCAAAATGGAAAAGTTGGTATAATAACTGTAATAATATGTTGTGAAGACAAAAAATCGGGCAAACATTTTCACGAACATCTTTTACATCAACCAGAAAACGTAAAAAGATATTTCTAATTGTTTCGAATTAGCCAAGTGCCGCTATACTCTTCCAAAATATATGACCAGTTTATTAGATATGAATTGTTTAAGCTCCAAAATGGAAAAAAAGTTGTGTAATAATTGTAATAATATACGAAGACAAAAAATCGAGCAAACATTTTTACGAACATCTTTTATATCAACCAGAAAATGTAAAAATATATTTTTAATTGTTTAATATATGTAAAAATTTTAAAATTTTTGTATACTTACTTCTGCAGCCTGTAATAAACTGACAATGGTTCTCGCAGACCAGTAGCCTTGAAAACATAGTTTATCTTTTTTAATTTCATTGATGAAATTTTCATTTCGAGTCGAAAGACTGAAATCTGTCGCAGCCATGGGACAAAAGGGAAAAAATTTGCTCATGAACTTCGCAATAGTTACCTGTAATAGAACGAATTATTGTAAATATTCTATAATCACAAATTTAACAGGCTTCTGGGGATATGTATTGCGTACAAGATTTTTTAAGTCCTGAAAACACTGATTCTTGCTTCATTTCTCAAAATTAATAACCACAAAGTGCCCTACCGTAGCGCTCGGGTGTACTGAGCGACACGGCCAACACAAATGGTAAGTTCGAGCTCTGTGACCGACGCATAATAGCCTTCATTACGAACAGCACATGCGACGACCTTCAGACTGAGGTGCAATCCGTCATCGGAGATGGACCCGTAACGAGCAACGTCACCGTCATTGTGCTCTTCAGGGAAGAGAGAACCTGTTTACTTATAAGGCAACTTCTCATCCTCATATTTCAGATGCCCCCCCCCACACCTGAGGGATTCAAAAAGAATTCATTCTTAAAATTAGTAAAGAATAACAACTTCTAAAACAGGCGGACATATATACTTATTTTTGACGGATTTCGTCCAAAATCTGATAGATATCAATTTTGATAGTGATATCTGATATCCAAAATTGTCTGATATCTGTTTTGCGTTAAGAATACGTACCAAATTTCATTCTTTCAGCTCATTGCTTTTATGAGTTACCATGTTCACATGCGAACAGACAGACAGACATAATTCCAATTGGGATTTTGTTTTTCTGACTCGGGAAGGTCTAAACCATGGTTATTAACAAAAATCCCGTCGTTGAAGTTTTCGACAATACTTTCTCTTCGTAGACGAGAAGGCAAAAAGTTCGAGTAAACCTTATTTCACACGATGAAAGATTAACTAATTGAATTTGGAGCATTTATGCTGATGAATTGTTATCTCTTATCACTCAGAGACCAGCTTAAATTATGCTTTCTAAAAAATGTTACAAAAGAAACTATTTTATATTTTTGTTCGAAGTCTACAAGATAACAACAGAAAAGAAGGAAAATCCGGCCTTAATAAAATGCGGGGGTACCGAAATAGCGCATTAAAATACAATTTTTCCTTAGCTTATCATCATTATAATATACTACGTTTAATTGTGTTCTCCTCGATTTTATATTATTGGCAATAAAAATAAATATTATTTTAAAGACCAATTAACGATCTCGTCGCAGCAGTTTGTCTTTTCCTTCCATAAAAATAAAAAGTGTAGGCTTTTACTGTTCAGCAACGGAATCCGAGACTACCACTTTTGGACGATTGTACACCGGAAAGGGGTGTCAGGCAATAAGTCATATGAGCGCATTTCTGGAGTTCTTTTTCAGGTCACGCTCAGTCAAATGTAAACATCATCCTTCCATTCTTCACTCTCCCCCTATTTTGATGAAAATAACTCCGCACGGCGCATGCGCAAAAGCGCGGTGAGTTTCCGAATCCGTTGCTAAACAATACACACTTTTATTTCATATGAGTTGTTTTATGATTGCAATGATGAAATTTGTAATCGATTTTTCACTCTTTTTGTTCCTGATGCACTCTAGAGTACTGAAATTTTGTACAGTTGTCAGTATACTTTCATATATTCAGACTTTAACTATCAGTTCATCGATTTTTTTTAACCCTTTAACTGAGGGTACTTTTAGTACACCCTATCGACCGAAACGCAAAAAAGAAAAATATATATATAATGTATTTAATATTATAAAGTTGCGAATCAAAAATATATGCATGGCAAAGTATGCCTTTTTAAACAACGCTAAAATTTAAAATTTTTATTATATTTATTTATAAAAATATATTTTTATAATTTAGTGGCAGATAAACGATAAGAAAAATTATTTATTTTATTTTATTTATTTCTACAGAATGTAGTGGTACATAAGCCACAGCCTCAACAAGTGGTCTATAAACCATACCCGCAGTTAAAGGGTTCATAAAGTTTTGATTTCACAGCAGAGGTGCCAAATGGTAGTAAATTTGAAAAAAAAAGTGGATTTTTTAAGATTCCATAACATTTATGCAGTAAAACTTCTCTACGGCGCCCCCCCCCCCTCCGTTCCGCGCAAAATCGGCAGCTATAGAGGATTTATAAATTTGAAAAACAAAACACTTATAGAAACAATTACTACTTTATTATTTCAAGCACAATAAATTTAAAGAATAATTTAAGTTTGTTAATTAAAAGAGTAAATCCCTAATCGATTCGTCAGCAGTCGTAGAGAAATGGGTAATAATATTATGTGTTTCTCCCAAATCTACAGACCTAACAACTAATGATAAAATGACTTCGGTCATTTAAATTATCTCACAATTAGAAGGTTAGCTAACTGTCCTGGCGATTTTCCGTTATTATGCCTGGCACAACCTTTTATACCCTGATCCAGATTCAGAAAAACACGCGAGGACATTATTCAGGGATGAAAAGGCTGTGCTTTGGGGAAAATGGCTTCTTGCTCTGTGTATAATAACCATGGCCGCTTGAATCTCCCAACTGGTAGAAGGTGAAGTTCAGTAGGTGTGATGAATTTCGATTTGATTTCCGCTGTTGTTTTTGCGTGTATGCACTTTTTGTTACCCTTCCTTTCCTCCCCTTTCTCTTAATGAAAAGCCCAAGACCAAGAAGACGAAAGGAAAGGATTTCATTGAAAGTGAACTACCACCTCAGAGGAGTTCGAGTGGCCGTTCCTAGGGGTTATTTAAATATTGTGTATATAAGCTAAAAATTCCGTGCTAAACAAAAGTGGCCATTGATCCCCTTACAACGCCGTGTATATAAGCTAGTAAAATATTAAAGAAGAGGAATGTGAAAGGCATCGGCCAACTCTAAATAGTTAATGGAATCGCCTTGATGTTCTACAGAATGCGTCGATGAAATAGGCGAATTTTAAATTTACATCAGAGATGCAAATTCCCGATAATATTAAAAAGAACATAAAATGAAGGCACAATATTTGCAACTTGTAATAAAAATGCTTAGAAGTAGCATGCACATAAATGTTACGCAAGTCCTGTTACAGGCGTCTTTGGGCGAAAGTTTGTAGTATTCTCTAGCGAGTGCACTCATTTTGTGCACCTCTTCTTCCCCTCTCCCTTTCTCACAGTATTACTTCTTTTCTCAAAGTTATTTCCCCGTGCTTCTGATGGCATTAATTGAAGGAATTGGATGTCATTGGGCAAGATTATAATGAGCTCGAAATTCACGTTGTGCGACAACATAAATTAAACTAAAAGTTTTCATATCGAATCACTTTCTCGCCAATCCACTACCCCATTTCTACTAATCAGGATTACACACCGTTGCCAGAGTAAATTGTAATGTTTTATGTTCAAGATGGGACAATCTAATTGTCTTCTTTCTGGCATAAATTGCTATTTTTAAGGAAGCAATATCGCTCGCTTAGCTGCTGCTCTCCATATTATTAACGGTATCTTCAGGGCCGTCTTATGCATTGGGCTAATTGAACTGTAGACCAGGGGCGCCGTTGATCCAAGGACGCCTAGAAATTTATTATGCTGATTTTAATTTCGAACCAAAAATTAGTTATAATTTTAAATATGTTAAAAGTAAAAATAGGATTAGGGCTTGTAACTAAATAGCCACTAATTTTGTAATGTTAGACAAACATGTAGGGTAGACCGGGGCTAGTTGGGCATAGGGGCACGTTGGGTCAGTCTGATTATTTTAAATATTTTCCGATAGATAGCGCTGTTACTTCAGCCAAGTATGTGTCATCCCCCCTCCCTTCTTGGCCGTAGAGGTCATTGGAATAGCAGCGTCTGCTAACGAACTAGCTGGAATTTTCAAATTTTCGCCAAGGTGAGTAACTTTCCTTCCTTATAAATAATCTTCTTTTTCTATGCTTTTATATTACAATTTCCATTTTTACAAATAATATTCTGAAAGATAACTGTTCATAGTTACTGTAGGGCAGTGGCGAATCCAGGGGGGTGGCTATCGGGCTGCCGGGGGGAGCCGCCCCCCCCCCCCCCCCGCCCATTTTCAAACCAGCATTCTTTGATTTTATTGAAAATAGCAATAATGCAACTGAACGAAGTATG
>BGPR01012702.1:0-21264 GCA_013235015.1 Araneus ventricosus | reverse complement strand
TATATTACAATTTCCATTTTTACAAATAATATTCTGAAAGATAACTTTTCCATTTTTCCGGTTGGGCGGGGGGGAACCCGGGGGGGGGGCTTCGGGGTGCCCCCCCCCCCCCCCCCGCCCAGAGCTAAACCAGTATTCTTGATTTTATTTAAAATCACTACAATTGTTAGTTCTTAATTTCCCTTTTTCTAAAAAATAATAAAAACGAGGTAACATTGCTTTCTGGCTCGACAGGCTCGAAAATTTTCCTACTTTTCTAGTCATTCCACTTGTACTTGTAACGTAACGGTCGAAAACACATTTTGGCTAGTTATTTCATTGTATCTTTATTAAATTAGCGAAAATATTGTAATGTTCTTTATGATTCTTACTGTCAGGTGAGTAAAATCTGTGAAGTTAGAGTGTTTTGGTTTACATAAGCCACGAAGTGCGACATTTGTCACGACGATACAGAAATTTTATGACCTCAGCCCCCCACCCCCGACCTGAATTCTGGATTCGCCACTGCTGTAGGGCATGTTTGTTTAATTAAATACTTTCAAAGTAAATTCGTACACCCATAGGAAACAAAAATGGCGACATGGGGTAAGTTGGGCCACTTCGCATGGGGCACGTTCGGTCGGGTGCCCAACTTGCCCTGTAGAATGTTGATCCTGTGGAAATGGCGGGCGAACGTGCCACGTAGTATCTCCAAAGCCTAATTGTAACGAATGAAATCTCGAAATCAATTCATTTATGTAACCGTTTTCTCAATTTCATGTATAATTATTCTTTTATAATTTCTTCTATACTCAAAGGAAGGAAGTATTGATGATGGTCAAAATTTGCACATTGAAATCATATCAAATATCCCATTGTTATTAAAAGACAATAATTACGCTAAAATATTTTAAATTGAAATGCACATAGAATTTAAAGTTCAGTTTTAGTAATATTTTTTAAAGATTTTAAGATGTTCTTTTAATTTTGAGATAGGATTACGCCGAATTAATATATGGCATGTCCATTATGAATAACTATAATGATTTAATGTTGCTGTAAAATCAAATGATGCTGCTACACTGTTTTTCATTATCTGCGATATATAAATATATCTGAATTTATGGGATATGCACCAAATTTAAAATGCAAGATATTTGTTAAGAAAATCTAAGCTGATTCCATCTCCATTAAAAAGGTTCAAAACAGAATACGCTGTTATTATTTTACGATGAATTTAAAAATTGTATCTCAGTTCTTGTTGAGTAAAAATGCACCAGATTTCTATCTATAACCTAACTGTGTTATTTAAATTAATATTATTATTTATATTATTTTTGAATTAATATTATTTATATTATTCTTTAAATTAATATTATAATTTATATTATTATAATAGTAATATTATTATTTATCTGCCTTAAATATAATAATATGGAAGAAATTTTTTGCGATAATCACAACATGCTACTTTGTTTCTCTTGCAGGACTACCTGCTAAGATGGTTCGCCATTATGTTAGAAAATCGGATAGAGGGAATGCTTCTTCCTAAGCAATGAAAGCTGCTGTTTTAGAAGTGAAGCCGTAATGATGAAAATTGGGACGATGAAGTCGTTTAATTCTGTTTTCAACATAAAACTTATTAATTTTGTAGTTTCAATCTTTTGGTTTTTTGCTTCACATATTTTTACAATTTTATAATTTTATGGCTTCAACAGGAATGGTGCATGAAAGAGATTTTCCTTTAGGATATCTTGTATTATCGCTCGCAGAAAATGAAAAGTAAAATGTGATAAGATTTTTTTATGTTTCTTCAATTCTACCTTACCAGAATATTAAATGACTGGTGTGGCTCAACTTACCTCGTGATGTGGCCCAACTTACCCCGTAGTCGGGGCAGGTTGGGCCACGCGATTTAGTATCAGTTTCAGCTTTTAAATTAATATTAAAAGTTAATATTTTGAAATGCTATTATGGTGAATTCTTCCTGAAGGTACACTGATAGTGTTTGCATTAAAAAAAAATTTAAAATGTTGAATTGCAATTTTTAAAAAAATTCTTAGAAGAAAAAACGGCCCAACTAGCCCCGGTCTACCCTCTATCATCTCTAAAATATTCATACAGAAGCAATCAGTGAGAGAATCCTGAAGTATGTGTATAAAAGAAACAACCCAATTTATCCTTGATATGGTAAGTAGCTGCAAGCGGTTGCATAATATCATAGCAGTCATAGCACCGGAAAGACGTTCGGACACTGCTTTTTTTCCCCACGAGAAATAAATAAGAAAAAATTGTGAAAACGTCTTTAAAACAACACGATTTTTGTCACCCAGGTTAGAGCGCTCCGGCACTGCTTTTAGAGCGTCCCGGCATTGCTTATTTTGCGACTAAACCACTGGTAGTGCTACAGAGTTAGTCCTTTAATCACCCTATAGAGAGCTATATTAAAGAATATTAAATGCTGTATTGCAATTTGTAAAATGTAGTATGATTATTGTCAAGACAATAATACAGTTTATATTTTCAGTGCCTATAACTCAAATTCCTAGCTACGGTTCCTAGCTTTGTCAGGCCATAAGCTCTCCAATTCCTAGCTACAGTTCTGATAGAGGCCTCAAATTATTCTAGCTAAGGGAGCAAAAATTTGTTAATGCGGCCCTGGCTGCTGACAGCCTCATAATAATCACAAGGAGAAACCTACCTCGTCACGTAGACATCCGGTAAACACTGAATAACTGGACAACCACAGCTAATAATACGGGAAATGTGATTTACTTTAAATAGACCCCATTACGAGCGTCTCATGCGACGAACCTAGTACGTCCCGTCAACCAGTCTCATCACCATTTATGTACCGCCACGGAAAACAAGAACCTTCTGTCTCACACGGCAACTTCTTATTTTGGTACTCAAACTGACCCCTAAGCAGATAAACGGAGGTTTAAGATTTTTGTTCCATGTGTAATTACTTTTTCTCTTCCATGCATCTCCTTTTTCTAAATCTTTTAAAGCATTTCGCTGCAATGAAACAAAAAAAAAATTATGCATGGAAAACAGCAATCTACTTGGAAGAGTAAAATTCAATCAATGTTTCATTTCAGCCTAAAGTAATGAGGCTGTGTTTCTTTTGTATCAAGCGATTCGTAGAGGAATTAAGTTGTATAGGAATTCATTGGTATACAAATTCAATTATAACATCTGCAATTTTCTAACTAATGTTCAAGCCTATAATTATTCTTTTGCTAAAATAAAATCAGTTGCATGCTTACTGTAAAAAAAGTTGCAGTCTCTGGATTAGCAGCTAAAGCTGGAGCAATCAGAACCATACCGCTGATTTGTACTTGCAAGGACAGGAAAACAGTGACAGCACCACCCTAAAAATTAGAAATTAGATTAGTAGAATGAGCTATTCTGTACCATAATGTAAAACTTTTCCGTAATTAACTAAGAATGAACCAATTTTGTATCGTCCGTTCGCATTCGTTGCAGCATAATATAGAATATTGTGCATTTGGAAACTCTTGATATTAAGAAAACATGATAGTCCTTTCTACACTTTTTTTCCAGATTATACAGGGTGTAACAAAGGTTATCACGACTTTAACCGTTTAAGGACATAACCCGAGTTAATTCGTTCTGCTTATCGAAGGTTTGGTGAACAATTTGCAGCAATTCGGTCTTTAAGCGGTTAAGGAGTGAGTAATACAATGCGTGGTCGGAAGCCAAATAGTTTGCCCGCCAACTACTACAGGAATACTGAGTTTTCCTACCGGTAGATTGGGCGCGGTGATTCCATATTTTGGTCCCTAGATCGTTGGACCTCTCCCCCTACTTCGATTTCTTTCTGTGGGGACACCTGAAATACCTTGTTTCCGTAACTCCTTTTGAATCTCCTGAAGACTTTTTCAAAAGACTTAGCATCGCTGCCCAACTGTATGCCGAGTTTCTTCCAAAGTTTACGCCAATTACTTGCTCGCCTTTTTGCTGCATGCTTTGCAGCTCACCTTCGTTTATTTGAATAAGTCTCACTAATATATGGTGTTTCAGAATTCATGGGACAAACCTTAAAGGGTGGTAGAAGATGGAGCACGTTACAACAAGCACTTTTGCATAAAAACATGTAGGCACAAGTGACGCTTTGAGGTACAAACTCAAGAAATTGAAATGAAAGGGAAGATAAATTATTTAATACAAAATACATGTTTGGCAGCATCAGTGGAGTGACTCGCGTGCAGTTCGGCCAAACTCTGTTGAAGAACTCGTTGTTTAAATATCCTTTGATGCTGCAATATGGGAGAAATGCCTGTCATCTTTGAAACTATACGTCAATAACTCCATCGACGCTGCCAGCGTGTTTTACATGTGTTGGTAGATGCAATTTTGAGCAATTATTGTAAACATTTCTTTGAAAAAGAACGTGCAAACAATGCTGTAAGTAAACTATTTATGTTTCCTTTCATGTCTATTTCTAGTGCTTGTGCCTCAACATTTCACTTGCAACCATACGTTCCTAAATAAAAAAAAATGTTTGTTCTAGTTTCTCTACCGCCCCTTAAAGTTTGTCGCGTGAATTCTGTAATACCGTGCAGTGGCGGATTTTGTCAATATGAGGCCACAGGTGCAAAACTGACTTGAGGCCCCCTCCCTCTACCCAATGTCTCAAATTCGCCCTCCGCTTAGCCTTACGATGTGCATAGAATAGGTTTTGAGGCCCTCTACCCTGACCCAATGTCGCGACATCGCCGTCGGCTTAACCTTACGATGTGCATAGAATAGATTTTGAGGCACCCTCCCTCTACCCAATGTCTCAAATTCGCCCTCGGCTTAGCCTTACGATGTGCATAGAATAGGTTTTGAGACCCTTCCCCCTACCGAATGTTGCTAATTCGCCATCAGTTTGTACTATTGTGTACGTGGGATGGATTTTGAGGCCCTCTGGATTTTCGAAGCACGAGGCGAGTGCCTCTAACGCCTGTGCGGAAAACCGCCACTGATACCGTGTATAGAAAATTATCTCTTGCAAATATCCGGGATTAGAACGGCTTTTCGTACTTACTGTGCTTTTGCTTTTACATTTCACTAAACGCTGTATTACGATACTAACCCCTGCTACTATGTGTTATCATTCTTTAAAGCTGCGACCACCTTTCTTGTTAGTACTTGTAAGTTTTTATTAATATAGGGAAGTATGCCACTGCTATCTCATTTGCATCTACTGAATATTTATTTTTTCTTGTATTTCAAATGAGGCTATTGAGGCGAAAAGAGACAAAATTAAAGTTCTGAAAGATGAATTAGATATCTTACCATGGAATGACCACAAACAAACAAAGGAAGCTCTGGATACTCTTTACGAATCATTTGTATGTGAGAAACAGAATCTTCCACTAACTCCTGGACGTCATTGATGTATGCTCTTGATCCATCGCTGTAACCATGACCGACTACAAAAAAAAAAACCAAAAAAATTAAAAATTGAATTGAATATCACATAAAATTGATAAAAGAAATGTAGTGGCTTAATAAAAAATAGCATTGAGAGAGGGAAAAGCAAAAGCGGATTATCTTGTCAAATAAAATAAATAATCTGTTTTCTCGTCAAGTGAAAGCACTTTCAAACCGTCGAAGGGGACAATGGTCCGAAATTTATAAGTTTCTCTCATTAAGAAGTTGCTATACATATTACTGCCGGCAACAAACACTTAAAAATATGCAAAATACACGCTTCACACTAAGGGTAGGCGCACATGCACCGCAAGTCACAACAGCGCCACCAAATGGTGTGAATTGGGATTAATTCCTCGTCTGATAGCTGAGATCCTGAGAGGAGGACCACAGTGGCGGCAATTGGGTTGAAAAAGTAGGGGGGGTGGCAAAAAATGTATAGACATCTAAAACTATCCGGAGGCAACAAAATTTAAAAATTTAGCTACAGAATTAGCTAACTTTCCCAAGCACTATTGCTTTTTAATAATTCTTAGTTTTAGGCAGCTAAAATGAAATAAAAATTTCATTTTTCCAGCAAAAAGTTGGGGGGGGCCGTCCCCCCCCCCCCCCGACTCGCCGCCATTGGAGGACTACACATAGAACTTCCTAAAGCCGTTTCTCCTACCAATGTCTTATCCTATGTAACACATTAGTGCAGAACTGAAGAGCCATCTCGTGGTTTAAATTGTAAACTATGCAACCAACGCATTCTAGTTTCCTGATCAAAAAAGAATCGATTTCATTTCCATCTTTTCGATGCAAATAGCATCCCTCTATCATCGTTCATGGATTACTGATTTTTAAAGTCGCTCTGAAATTCTGAATCACCCTGTATAAAATTTGTTAAAAAAAATTTTAATTGAATTTTTTTTTAGTTATCATTCATTAATACTTCATTTTCATATTTATTTTCGAACTTTAAGGTTGCGTCAGAATTTTTCTGATTGCAATAGTTTCGAGATTTTTTCCCCATCCAGAAACGGAATGTGTTTCAAAAATGTTCAGGTAATTTGAAAGTAGTTGGCTTAATTCTGACTCAGGTAATTTAAAAGTGAGTTGATAGTCATTTTATTTTTATGAATCATTAATTCAGAAAAGATGACTATCAAGTAAAAATCCAAAATCTTACACTATCGCCTTTTTCTTTTTTTAATATAACAGGGATACAGTTTTTTTATTCTATTTCTTAACCGACTGCTTTCTTCCGTCACAAGTATTCTGAACGACAAATAATATCTACTCATCTTATTTTTCCTCCAGAGTCAAGGTAGAAAATGTTTCTTTTCAGTGTTAGAAAACTCAAAATCAAAAAATCATAAATCTTTAAAAATATTTTGAAACTGTTTGCTAGTTGGGTAAAATTTTGACCACGGTTTATCGATCGATCGTTCTTCAAAGACTTTCTATGATAAGCAAAAATTTAACTTAAAAATTTGAAACAAAGACTTTTTTCCATGCTTGACTCCACGAATATTGAGAATCGAAAGTGATTTTTGGAGAATTCTTATGCAAACATTGCATGCACGGAATTTCAGCGAACCTATAAAAATATAGCATTTCGTGCCGAATCTTTTGTCTTCGGATAAACGAGGATTTTATTATTTTGGAAAACTCTTGAGCAGATTTGGAATATTTTTTAAAAGTAATTTTATCAAAAGTATCCGCTACAATGCTTATGTATTGAGCTTTGTTTTCTTCAAGTTTCTGATCACATTTCACAAACTTATATTACTTTGTTTTAATTAAGATAATGTGATGTTTTTGGATAGAAAACAAATATGCATCAAATATTTTAATATAACGTATGCTGCAAAATTAATGGCATTATCCAGTCGTGTAGTCGAAAAGTAAACAGTGCCGGAATGCTTTAGCCTGGGTGGCAAAGATCGCGCTGTTTTATGGAGGTTTTTATAATTTTTTCTTAATAGTTTTCTAGTAAAAAAGCAATACCCCTGGTATTATGTTACCGGCAGAAAATTTCTCCCCTCCAATTTCTCATATACATCCATAATATAATATGGCGAGTTTTGCATTTAGCTTTATCGTATATTGAGGTGGATCGCGTATCATTTTGGAACTATTCCAATTGCCCGCGGGGAACCAAAATTCGATACAGATCTGTAATTTTGCTCTATGATCACATACTGAAATTCATCCTCTTACCATGTTGAGTTTTTAAGTTATCGCGTTCACATACAGAAGAATAACAGACCGACAGAGAACCAACCCTTTGGTTGATTTGGCTCATAATTTCTTACAGATCCATAATTCTGGTGATAAAACCGTTTGTCAATTGGCATCTATCTAGCTCGTTGAGACTTTGAGTTATTGTACTCACAAGCACTCGGCGGACAGGAAAATAGATATCCTTTGGCCATATTTCGTCCAAAATTTGACAGAAACCTGCAATTCTTGTGTGAAGACAAGATGCCCAATTTCATTCCTCTAGCTCAAGGATTCACAACCTTTTTTCCCTCGCGTCTTTTTATTTTCACGTAACCCTACTGTCATATCCCCCTTCAACCATCCGTCTATACAAAGAAGTTTTGTTCAATAATGTTAAGGGCTTAGGTAAACTTAAGAGTCAAATGACTCGAATTTATAACATTTGCAGGACATATTTTTGATTTTACATTTTATTCCACTTTTACAATAGTATTAGTTGAACGCCAAAACAAGTGAAATCAGTATTGTAATAATTCCACATTAACTTATAAAGATAGCTAAAAATTATACTTTCGTTTTCTTTCATTTTTTTCTTATTTTGAGGGTAGGCTTTAGGACTTGCACAACTTTCACTTATATTTTCGACAGAAACTTGGGGAAACAAAATTCTGTAACATTTTTAATACCTTATGCTTTCTTGCGTCCGCCATTACTGACTTTGAGTTCACGTACCCCCAACTGGTCCTTCGCGTACCCCAGGGGTACGCGTACCACAGGTTGGGAATCTCTGCTTTAGCTCGTTACTTTTGCAAGTTATCGTGTTCACAGAGAGACAGACAGACATAGTTCCAAAAATGATATTTTCGGACTCAAGAATGTATGAAACGTGGAAGTCCGCCAAATCTCGAGCTCGAATTTTTTGTCGACTATAGTACTTTCTCTTGTTATGCTTCATATAAGAGAAACTCAAAATAATAGTGAGTTTGCTGCTTTTTATTATTATTGTTGATAAGCTAACATTAGCAATAATATAGAATGTCTTTAGCAATGATGTTGATAAGTTAACATTTCTGGAAAGTCATCATTAGAAGCCTCGTAAGCTGTTAATATTTTTCTTTCCGAAGTGCTTGGTTTGATTTCAGAAGTTCACGACATTTCAAAACAGAGATATCAAACCAAATATATTTTGGCATGAAATATGCACAAAGCTGGAAATGTCATTATCCCCCGACCTCAAAATAATGTAGAAATGTTAAAGAAAGGGAGAAAAATCATAAAGAAAATTAGAAAGACATCAGAGGTAAGAAAATTTCCAGAATTTCAAGGTGGCATAACGAACTTTTTGTAAACTAATCTCACCGAGTGTTCATGAAAAATTGTGAAAAAACAAAAACGCCGCCTAAAAAGTAAACATAAAAACGCATGCAATCGTATTTTTAAAAAAATAACACGGTCTTCGCTTTAGAAATTTTTGGCCTATTACTCCTGCACAATTGCAAATTTTTGCAAGAAAAAGTGTATCCTATAAACAAGCACTAGAAACTATGTAAAAAAAAAACTTATCACTTTAAAAAGAGTGTTATTTTGAGACAATATTTCAGCTTTTGCTCGAAATTCTATCCGTAAAAATTACAATCTTAAATTCTATAATAACAGGTTAGCCTAATATAGTGGAATAAGAATATTTAAACTAAAATTGCCTTAAAGATTTGTTCTTAATATTTAACTCATTTAATAAATAATGCATAATTAATAATAAACAGTAAATAGTTTTAATATATTAAGTAATAACGATTACAATTAAAAAAATTTAATAATTTTAAAAACATTAATTTCAATAAATAAATTGGTAACTGTAATAAATAAACAGTATTCAGCACTTTGAAATCGTTTTTAGTTTCGATTTTGAATCAACAAAAATAAATTCAAATTTCAGACGAAGCTTTAACATTTTGTAAAAAAAAATATCGCAAGCAGCTTTTTTAATGCACGAGCGGCAGATCTGTCTTACCTATCATGAGGAAAACAACTAAACGATGAGTTGTGTTTGAAAAAGATTGATAATGCTGGGTTAATCGGTAAAATTTATTATTAACATTATTTGGAGAATTATTATGAAAAACCTTTTGTAAATACTTGTAAATAAGTGTGCTGTAATTATCTATTTATTTTGTATTGTGTTTGAAAGTATAAAGAAGCTTTTTTAATCCAATGGACTTTGATGTCGTCAATCGGGCTTCCTACTTTATTTCAAAAAACATGGCGGACATAAAGCAAAAACATCGCTACTGGATATAAAGTCATCCTATTCGGCAAAAGAAGGAATTCAAACTGCCGACGAATTCGAAATAGCTATGTTCCACTGTACAAAAATAAATGAAGTATCATTCTGTATTTGAGCAGGACCATAATTTTGATAATGATCATAAAAATATTGAATCCACACCTCATTATTTGCCCTTTTTTATTTTCACAGCATGATAAATGTTACGATGTAGGTTAAATTTTATATTGTTTCATCTCCATTCAATTATCTTCAGGAAACAAAACCCTGAGAAAAGCAAATTTTCATAAACTGAAATATTTGAGGTTGAAACGAACAAATAATTTATCGGAAATACATTAATTCCAAATTCAATCATTTACATAAAACGACTCACATTCCTTTTGAAGAATGAAGTATTCTTCTCAAAAAACCCGATTCAAAAGGGTTGGAATGACGCAAAACAAAAATGTCTCGTTCAAATCAATTTTTAATTTCATGGGTAAGTAATCCTTTAAAAAATGGAGTTGCTTCACACAATCGAAGTTTTCCAAGTGTGAATAAAAATACTTTCCGCGTATAGTAAGTTAATTTAAAATCGATATCTAGTTCCGACAACGGGGCGAAGTGCAATTTCTCTGACGCGATATCGTATCAAACTGTTTTTGAACGGCGTGTGACTTTTTAGAAATGGAGCTGTTCAAATGAACTCATTTGTCTACAACGAACTATTTGTCCCATTCCACGAAAGAAGTTTCTGTAAATGAGATTCATGCTCTGTTGATATAATTGAAATTCTTTCTCCTATATTTCTTTTTAAGCCCTTTTGACCTATTTTAGAACAAAAGCCAGGAACCTTTCATTTGAAACTGATATGGATTCACAAATTTATATCCAACTGTTTCATCTTTGGTAAAAGACAAATGGAATAACTTAATGTAATTCCAAAAGCAGACAAATGTATTCTCCACACAGTTGATTAGATTGATTTAAATTTTCTATTCTAAAAATTCTTTCGCCTATTTTTTAAGACTTTTCAGAATAAAAATCAAGAACCTTCCGTTTCAAAATGATATGCATTCACAAATTTGTATCCAATAGTTTAATCTTTAGTGAAAGAAGAGTGGAATAACGTAACGTAATTCCAAAAGCAAACAAACATATTCTTTACAATGATCATTAGACTGATGAATATTTTCTATTCTTAGCATTTTTTTCGCGATTCTTTATTTTTTTAGTAATTTGACCGATTTTCAAAGGTCCGAAATCTTTCATTTGAAAATGATATGCATTCACAAATTTATATCCAATAGTGTTTTGTTAGGTAAAAGACGAATAGAATAACATAGTGCAATTTCAAAAGCAGTCAAACGTATTCTTCACGAAGTTGACTGGATTGACTGACATTATACACAAAAAATTATATTTTAAAATTATTTATAATCTCTTCAAGTGCATTGTCACACGTGTACGAGGGCCGCGGAGGCCTAGTGGTAAGCCGTCAACTTCAAGACCGGAGGGTTTCAAGCTCAAAACCTGATTCCACGGAAGATCCTCTCTGTATGCGGGCCTGTTGCACGTTAAATCATACGTAGGGGGCCAAACGGCCTCCCGCTAGTGTGGTGCGGAAGTTTGGAGAGGGGGTGCCAGCTCAGGTGTCGTTCTGGTCATCTGACAGCGGTTCAAAATTACGAGGACCATCCCAAAACAGCTCTCGCGTTGTTTCAAAACGGGACGTTAATATAACTAAACTTAACACACGCGTACGATTAGTTCTGTTTTTAAATCAAAATTATTCGAAACGAAATATGATTCAAATCTGCTGCATGAAAATTCATCAGAATAAGTTCAGTCTTTCCTTTTAACTACATTTCAAGACACGTTTTTTATTGTGTTTTTAAACTGGATGGATAATGTGTCTTGTCATTACTTATACATGTCTCAGTCTGACAGTTCATTTTTGTGCTACCCTTCGCATTTACAACTTCTTGTCCCTGCAGGATGGTAGATCTTTTTCTTAGAACGTAGATGTAGATGTTGAATCAGATGTAGTGGGATGTATAGCTTACGACCACATCTAAGAATCAACACTCTTTTTTGAAGACATTTCTGCTCGATTTATCACAATATGCTCCGCATATTTTATAATTTATCGTTTCACTACAGACCTACATTGGATAGGCCGCTATTACTACTTTTATGCGTTCAGATCAGACTGGCAGTTTATAAAACTTTGGATCGGAATCTTACTACTAAGTATTGACATTGAATATTTTGATTTAGAGTTTATTTAGTCAGACTCATGTCGTCCCACTCACCAAAAGGTTTTAAAATAGTTAAAGGTCGACGATAAAAAGTTTATTTAGCAAAATTATCTTAGATTATTAACCATCGAGATAGTTTTCCCCTCTACTTTTTCATACACTTAAACAACATGACGCTTTTTGTGTTCAGTTTCAAAGCATCTCATGCACATGATGAAGAAAATCGACTACCTATTCCCTCTGACCAATTGCGTCTAAAATTTGATGCAGATCCACAATTTTAGTTCCAAGGCCACTTACCGAATTTCATTTATCTAACTTGTTGCGTTTTTGAGTTATCGCTTTCACACACAAACAAATAAACAGACCGACAGACAATCAACCCTTTGGTGGATTTCGTAGCAAATTCAACACAGATCTGTAAATCTAGTGATAAAAACCATATGACAAATTTGATCCATCTAGCTCTTTGAGACTTTGAGTTATCGTGTTAACATATACACGGAAAGGCAGGTAGACAGACCCGTAGATGGACTTCGTCCAACATTTGATAGAATGCTAAAATTTTGGTGTAAAAATCAAATACCAAATTTCATTCATCGAGTTTGTTTAATTTTAGAGTTATCGTGTTCACAGACAGACACAATTTCAACTAGCGGGAGTGGTCTACCCGAAATTTTCTCGCATACGCCCTAACGCGGGTGGGGAAAAATGCGCCAAGCGGTAGTAACAGACTCCATTCCCTAACACAGGTGGGGAAAACGCACCAGAGGACCCGCCTTTTTCTGCGTCGTAAAATGATGAAGAAACCGAATATGCAATTTGAATGCCTTTTTTTCGAACCGATTGAAACCAAAATTGGACACAAATCTATAATTAAGATAAAAAAAGACCACATATCGAATTTCGTTTATATAAGTCGTTGTATTTAGGAGTTATTGTGTTCACAAGCAAGCGAATATACAGACAGTCAACCCTTCGACGGATTTCGTCCAAACTTTGAGACGGACCTACATTCCTGATGATAAAACTGTGTACCAAATTTTATCCATCTAGCTATTTAAGTTTTTGAGTTATCGTGTTCACATGAACTCGGTCAGACAGACAGACTTCCATGGACGGATTTTGCTCAAAATTTCATAGAAATCTACTAATTTTGAGTAAAGCCCATACACCAAATTTCGTCCCTCTAAGATGTAACCGTTTTTGAGTTATCGTGTTCACAGACACACAGACAGTCAGACATAATTCCAAAATTGTGTTGTTCGGACTCAGGGAGGTATAAAACGTGAGGATTCATCAAAATGTCAAGTTCGAATTTTTTGATGATAACAATACTTTCTCTTTGTATTCTTCGTATACGAGAAAGTGAAAATGGTTTTTTCCGTCTCAAAACGAGGAGCTTCGTCCAAATCTCGAGATCGAATATTTTGGCGGTTACAATACTTTCTCAACGTAATCGGATAATAAAAAGCAATAGCTGAAATAAATTGGATAATAAATAAAGGTTTATGGTACTAAATTAGGCATTGATGTTAATTTCTTAAGCAAATTGAAAATAAACAATTTAAATATCTGCGTAAATAAATAACTAGTGAAATATCTTCCGACATTATCACAAAATGTTCTATTCAATATAGCGCGTTAAAACAAAAGCATGATGAAACAAACTACTTCTAAATGAATTTGAAACCTCCGATTGATATATGATTGGCGGCGACCTTGAACCAAAGTGAACAACGCAATCGCTGAATAATTTAAGTTCGCGTGATTATTGTGTCAGTAGCGTAGTTTCAATACGTTTTATTTCAGAGGTCATTTTCGCCGCAATGAACTCCCACCTGTGTAAAGGAATTAAACTTAATCCTCTTCGGGTACAAAACGTGAAGGTCAAGACATCGTATTTACAGTCACTTATCAAGAGATAAAAGAAGAAGGAAAAGTCATTATTAATACTAGATGTACAGAAATGACAATGCAAAGAATCAACGAAGGAAGAGCTTCTTCTCTATTTTCAAAACAATTTTTCTTATCAATCAATTCTTATCAAATTTTCTTATCAATTTTAGTTATCAATTAAAAACTATAAAATATTACAGATATCAAAACAGTTTCAACATTCACATTCACCGAATTAAAATTCAGCCCGCATATACCGGGGGTAAGAATTAAACTAATATCCCTATTCAGAGCACAATACAAATAAAACGAGCTGGAGTGTTCTCCCTTCGACTTTCTCGCATACTTAAGCAATAGGAGGCGTTTTGTGCTAAGTTTCGTAGCATCATAAAGAAAACCAAGTGTGCGTTTACGCGTTTTCCCTGTGAGCGATTGCGTCCAAAATTTGACATTGTCTGCAATTTTGATGTCAAGACTACATATCCCAATTTCTTTATGTAGTTTCTTGCGTTTCTGAATCATCGCTTTCGCACATACACAAATACACAAACTGATAGACAGTCAACCCTTTGGCGGATTGGGTCCAAAATTTGACATAGTCTACAATTTTGGTGTCCAGACTACATATCCAAATATCTTTACGTAGCTTGTTGCGTTCGCATATACACAAATAGACAGACTGATACACAGTCAACCTTTCGGCGGATTGGGTCCAAAATTTGACACACATCTACAAATCTGGTAATAAAACCATACGCCAAATTTCATAAAATTACCTTTTAGCGTTTTGATTCATAGTGTTTATATGCACTCGGATGTAGAGAGATAAGCATCCAACTGACAGATTTCATCGAAAATTTGACAGAAATCTATATTTTGGTGTAAAGACTGCATACCAAATTTTATACATCTAACTGATTGCGTTTTTTAATTTTCATGTTCACAGACAGACCGAAGACAAAATTCAAGAATTGTTTTTTTCGAACTCAGTGAGATCTATAATGTGGAGATTCTTTAAAATCTCGAGGTCGAATTCCTTGACGATTACACTACTTTCTCTTCGCATATAAGAATTTGTTGTTTGTGAGATACGTGGTATCTTTGAAATTGTACACCAATTACAGAATAAACTCGATTGTCCGAGCTGATTGGGACCGTAATCCCCTCGGATAATCAAAAACTCGTTCAATAGAGACTAAATTCTAAATCATGACTTTTTTTTTCTCTTCACAAGGTTTCCCAAAATTGTTTATTTGAAATTAGTATAAAAAGAAGTCCGCAGGTAACTAACACGTCAGTTTTATCGTCAGGAATGTAGATCCGTATAAAATTTTTTGGGCCAAATTCGTCAAAAGGTTGACTGTCTGTCGGTCTGTATAATCGCAAACTTGTGAACACAATAACTCTTTAAGATAATGATTTAGATATATGAAATTTGATATGTGGCCTTCTAACCTTAATTGTAGATTTGTGTCCAATTTTCGTTTCAATTCGTTGAAAAAAAGTTGTTCAAATTGCATATTTGGTTTAAATTACACATCGTGATTTGGGATTTGCGAGCGCTTCGCTTATTTTACTCAAGTTAGAATTGTTGACTTTTGACCTTGGCGGTTTATGAAGGAAATTGTAGCAAGCGGCAAATGCGTGCTTCGGAAATTATGGCAACCCCCTAAAATGAAACTTCGTATTGACATTCTCCACATGGACGTCTGTGATTAACCAGAGGTGTAGTGAAATCTTGTGTGATATCTATAATAAAATTTCGTTCTCAAAAACGTTAAATAAAATCTTAGTAGTTGTGGTACCCTCAGCGCGCTTAAAAAATTGCGAACATACGCAATTTTTTATGTGCGCGGAATACGGGCCAATGACACTTTTTTTTTTTGCAAAATATCTTTTGGGGAATTCATATATTTGATATGTTTCATTGTAAATCACCATTTATAATTTCTTTCTCAAAATACCCAGCCCTTGAGTAAATACCCGGGTATATACCTCAAAAATATTTACCTAAACACTGAGTGTTTACCCACCCCACATTACTGATCGTATGCGAGAAAGTTTCGGGGAGGCCACTCCCGCTGGTTTCCCTCAAAATGGGACATCTTTTAATTTTTAGGTAATATTATGTAAATTTAAGAAAACACATATTTCTTCAGTTTTTATTTATTAATGAAAACCCAGCTAAAAAAAATCTGCAGAAAATCTGCAGAAAATTTCTTTTTTTGAAGATTTCTTAAAGATTTCTGCAGATTTTTTGAAGACAGAAAAAATCTGCATTTTTTCTTCAAATTAATCTGCAGAAAATCTGCAGAAAATTTTTTTCTTATATTTTTCTCTAAATATTCTGCAGATTTTTTGAAGACAAAAAAAATCTTCATTTTTTCTTCAAATTAATCTGCAAAAAAAATCCTATTATATTTTTCTCTAAATATTCTGCAGATTTTGTAAGACAACAAAAAATCTGCATTTTTTCTTCAATTTAATCTGCATAAAATCTGCTAAAAAATTATTTTTATTTTTTCTTTAAATATCCTGTAGATTTTGTAAGACTTTGCATTTTGTCTTTAATTCAATTTGCAGTTATTTAGCATATTTTCACAAAATCATTAAACTCGACCAATATCTGTTGATTTTTTGAAGATTTAACTGCAATTTCATAATATCTGAATTTCTCTAAATACGTATTTTGCACCATATTCTCTAATATTGCAGCTCTATTTTCCAATGGATATAAAACAAAATTAGAATGTAATTATCATTATTGTTTAATTCTACAGCAGACAGGAGTTTCAAAAAATTTCCCAATGGAAAAATGTCTTAGGACTAAATTTTTTAAATATGCCACTGAAAAAATGAATTCTAAATTAATCTTTAAAATAAATATTTGAGGTTTTACCATTTTAAACTTTTACCCCATAATTTAATTTCCAATTAGTTTTCCAACTGTCTTTCTGACTAGCTATTTTCCTAGAAAAAGAAAGGAAAAGTGGAGCTTTCGCCCTTTGGATGGAGAGAAGGCTTAGCAGAAAGATAGAAGGTGAAAACGAATTTATTGAAACTGAGAATCTAAATTATTGAACAAAAATATTACTAATCTCATCTGTTACACATCTCTAGGACTTTTGAAAAAGTATTCTGACCTTGGTTGATTTTTACACCACTAGATGGCGCCACGATAGCCATGGTGACGCTATAACTTAAGTAGATTAATTTATCCCACCTCGCGTCTGCCGACGTGGCCTTGTGGTTAGGACGCCTGCCTATAGCGCGCCTGCTTGTAGGATCGCGGGTTCGAATCCCAGACAGGATGAGCTTGAAGCTTCGTCACATTCTACATCGTATAAGTAAGTTGATTCATAACTGAAATTAATAATTAAACCCTGTCTGTAGAAAAATCTGCAGGTATTTGGAACATATTTTTTTTCTGAAGAAAACATGTTCCAAATACCTTCAGATATTCTGCAGATTTTTTCTGCAGATTTTTTGCAGATTTTTTTTAGCTGGGAAGAACCGGAATAAACACGTGAAAATAAATAATTCATATGATCTTGCATTTTTTTGAAGAACACATTTTTACTTCAGTATATTTTGGTGTTGATTTTTTAAAAAAATGTAATTCTTGTCAGTATTTCTAAAAATTTACTTTGGTAATTCACGTTGCTTCATAAACTGCGACTGGCAACTTTTTTTCTATCTCGTCCACAACTTATTGATTAGAAAAAAGACCCTTTCTACAGGTGCATTAGTGCCGGGCAGACATAGAATGTATTCAATAATTATACGAAAGTTCGTATGATTTAAATTATTGGCGTGAAACTGTTTGAACGGTTCCACCCAACGACTCTCGGTTTAAATATTCCGTCTTTAATTCTGTCACTTCATGCCGTGTAATGAAGTTAGAACTAAGTGCGAGACAGGAGGCTTCTGACCAACTTACATATGTATGACGCGTATAGCGCATGTTCCGGCATCTTCAGGCTACTAGACATTACTGTCGGGGTTTTTTTTTTTTTTTTTTCTTCGCCTTTCTTGTTCGAAATTGTTATCGTGGGTTGCTCTCTTTCTGAAAACGGAACGTTTGGGTGTCCCGAAGCTGTGCTTGGGGACAACGGAACAGGCTACCAAAAACAGGACTGTCCCATTCAAAACGGGACGTATGGTCGCATTAGTCATGCCTTGCCTTAGCCCACAATGCCACTATAGGCTGCATGTAAAGAAGTAATTCAAATTCATGCTGATAAAGTTAAATTATGCAGATTTACGAGGGTTAGAAATTTAATAGTGGTAACCATGTGATTACAGATGAGACAACATAGGCATTAGCTTGAAATGTTTATTGTACATTGATGTAGTCACTAGCGTTGTGTACAACTTGTTTCCAGCAATGTGGAAGTCGTAGAACGCCTGAAGTAGTACCAGATCTGTTGATGGTTCGGATGTAGTGGTTAATTGATATAAGAATATCTGGAACAGTTCGATAGCATAATATGGTTCCTTCGAAGGTCATTTGAAAATCATCATTGGAATCAAATCATATAATCACAGGGCTTAAATCCGGACAGTATCAAGGATGATGAATAGGGTGGAGCGAAAAAATTCAAACTTATATTTCAGTTTAGTAATACTAACGTCCCATTTTGAAGCAACACGTGGGCTATTTTGGGACGGATCTCGTAATTTTGAACCACGGCCAGATGACGAGGACGACACATCTCCAAATTTCCTCACCACCCCAACGGAGGGATGCTTGGCCCCTACGTATGAGTTAACATGCAACAGGCCCAACACGGACGGATCTTCGGTGGAATCGGGTTTCGAAACTTTAACCCTACGGCCGCACGGCCGAGACCTTACCACTAGGCCACCGCGACCTTAATTTATATTTCAGAGTTGCTATAGCGCTGAAAATTTGCAATTGGTGCATGCTTAAACAACAAAAAAAAAAAGAATTATTCAAATCTGATAATATCTTCCAATCACGCAAAGCGTCTAAATATTTGAAAAAATGGAGAATTTCACTGTTATTTGGCAATTTTTAAAAATTTTTACTTACGTATTTTTTTAATGCTATAGTGCAAAAAGGTTTTAACGGGTACTGCTGCATAAGAAAAAAATATTTCTCTAATTGCAGAATATCTTAAATCCCTTAAAATTTACCAAAAAATTCAATATTTTGAAAACTTTCGAGGAATTTTTTAAACAAATTTCTATCAGTTTTTAAGGATCCACATTGAGACCACGGAGTTAATCAAACAACTCCAAAGTGCCTTTTAACCCTTTATTTACTGAATTTACCTACTAGCAACTTTTTAATTTTGTTTTTTAATCATTAGATAATTTTCGTATGTAGAATAACCCTGGGAATGAGGAAAACACTTTTTTAATTAAATAAAAATACTTAATTTAATTAATAATTGAAAAATGTTACTTTCTGCATTCAGCTGCCATTTACTGCTTGTTATTGAAACTCCATTCTCCGTGTTCTTGTGAATACTCTCAGGAAAAACGGCCATATTGCGAAGGTATGAACGTGATTAAAGCAGTACTTTAAAGTACCGTCAGTAGATAAAGGGTTAAAAGAAATAGAGTCGATGGTTTAGTATTAACCTGCATATTTGATTTGAATTCACTGCCCATTACTCCAACTGGCAACGCCGTGCGAAACTCCGGTTCGTTCATGTCGCTTACTCTAGTGTCGGTTTCTCTCACGCCCCACTTGCGCCTCCATCTTGTATTAGTTGTCTATTATGCCTATATCTAGGTGACAGTCGTCGTTATTGAATGAGTAGCATTTCGGGCATTCTGCGTTGTGTATCGTGCTTGGCATTAGTCTTTCTCAATAGTGTTTGGTATTGATCTGTTCTATTCAATTTGCTTTGAGGAAGAAATGATCATACCTTCGTTGTAGAAAGGATTGAATCAAAACATTTAAGTCGAAAAATGAAGGAGGAGCATTCTTTCATCAAAGAACCTGGGTTCGGTTTAATTTGCCCATGCGTTTTCAACTCCGGATCTAACAAGGACTTTGTATCTAGTATTGTATGGAGCCTAAATGAATGCGGAATTTCACTAAAAGACTTGGAGGTCATTGGCTGTGATTGTACTAAAATTAATACTGGGTGGAAAAGTTGGTGGTGTTATTCGTCAACTAGAAACCTCTGTTGGACGACACACTGCGATGGGCTGTCTGTTTGTTGCATTTCATTGAGCTACTTTTCAACGGGTAACAGTACCCGTTGAAACTTTTTTGCACTATAGCATTAAAAAAATAGAGAAGCAAAAATTTTTTTAAAAAATTCTAAAAAACAGTGAAATTCTCGATTTTTTCAAATATTTAGACGCTTTGCGCGATCGGAAGATATTATCAGATTTGAATAATTCTTTTTTTTTGTTGTTGTTGTTTAAGTATGCACCAATCGCAACATTTCCGCGCTATAGCGATACTGAAATATAAATTTGAGTTTTCTCACTCCAACCTAATGTTGAAACAACTCTCAGCTCCAGCGAGCAAAAAACATCAGCCATGGGTGTCTACCAAAATGTTCCAGAGATTCTTAAAGCGATAGACCGCTCCATCCGAACCATCAAAAGAACTAATATTGCCTCAGGTATTTTAAAACTTCCACATCGCTGGAAACAAGTTTTACACAATGCTGGTGACTGCATCGAAAGACTATAAACGTTTCAAGCTAGTATCTACGTTGTATCGGTTGTAAATATATGGTTACCTCTATTAAATTTCTAACCCTTGTACACCAACAAACGGCTTCATTTTTGACGATATAAACCTGTATAAAAGTTTACAAGGTTTCATATCATTTGTTTGCCTCCCATTACCTGCGTTCTCCGTAGCGACCAAAGACTTGATACCCAAAATAAGCCGAGCATTCGAAAACCACATCTTGTACATTAGCATAAATATTTATACAAATAACAAGAAAATAGAGATATTCTTTTGTGCCATAATTGATTCTAAAAAACATGTAATAAAATCATTTTAACTTACTATGATCATGAGCAAAAACAAAGAACCCTTTTATAACCATTTCTTGGGCAAAGCTGTCGTACAACATGCTGTGTTCCGTCATTCCATGGCTTAGTAATAAGAGTGCTCTGAAAAAAAAAGTTTTCAATGAAAAACTATGAAAATCGTGAAAAGTAAGAATACATATCTAAAAGGTAATTTAATTTTTAAGATGAGAC
>BGPR01012701.1:28191-44012 GCA_013235015.1 Araneus ventricosus | reverse complement strand
TTATTTTAAATGGTATGTAGTGGTTATTACCGAACTTCAAAGCCTCCCCCTTCAGTAGTCGTTTGAGGAAGCCGTTTTAACCTGTTCTGATTTTTCTTTTTTTGGGATATTTTGCTCATTTTCGCATTAGGTGAATTATTAAACAAGTGTCATTACTTTTAATATAATTTGTAAACCTCAAGTCATCATGTTATACCATTTGAGGCAGTGATAGTGACTATAATTGGCTACATTTTTGTCTAATTTTTTTTTTTTTGTGATCCGATTCCGAAGGGGGATGCCGCCATGTTTGAGGGTTCGGTTGTTTCCAATATCTCTCACTTGAGTTTCCCATTATCGCCCACTTGGGTTCAAAAGTACACGGTTGATGTCCTATCTCTTGCAATGCTCCTTAATTCTTTTTATTTTAATATTTTATTTAGGGGGAAATTGTAAAAAAATACATTAACTATAATGCTGAAAGTTCAAAAAAATCTGTCTTGTATTATTTTCAATTTTGTCGTGCCTTAATTTTAATGTTTAATTAAGAACGTATGCTCATAATATAAGTTAAATTTTATTTCAATGCATTTTAGACATATCCGATATTAGGAACTCTTTTTTCAGAAGGAAAAATTCTGCAGTCGCAAAAGAAGTTTTGGTGCGCGTGTTAAACTAATGTGTTAGAGTTGTAATTCGATAGGTTTATAGACAACAGATCAGATAATATATTGGAACAATTTTTAGACAAATTGCATATGAATTAGCCCTCTGATTTAAATATTTGCGATATTTAGGCCCCCTAATTTACTACGGGATAAATCTGTCGAAAGGCGATCTAAAAAATTCCCTATAAATAATTAGGGCCGACCCAAAGTGGTTTCAAATGGTGCGAGCGCTTAAAGCCCCGCATTCTGAAGGCCCCGCTCAGCTGACTGATTTTGCTAAATGGAAATTGCAAGCAAAATAAAATAAATTATTTTGTTGAACGAATTTTGTTGCATGGACGCGCAAATCTACTTTGAACAAGGGCCCGCTTTTGTTCATGCAGGCCCTGTGAATAATATGATTTCGTAGAATTATACAAATTGATAATAGTTTTGAAATATAATAATAATAGATAACAACAAACGCTGCATAATTTGTTTTGTTGTAAGATTTTATTTGTTTTAAATTTGGTTTATGAATTATTTAAACTTCTTGTTTTTCTTTCGAGGAAATTTCAATAATCTGCGGATCAATCAAGGACGACATAAGCAAGTCTTTGCACCATAAGCTTATGAACACATCTATTTTTAATGTGCACAAATGGAAGTAAAGCTTTAGCCCAAATAAGGCTAAAGCATAGCAAAACGTACATTATTGAAATTTCTAATCGATAAAATTTTAATAATGTGCTAATCAACCAAGCATGGCCAAAGCTGGTTCTTGCGTCTTTGAAAAAACTGATGCTAAATTACTTCTATACAGCTCATAAATAATAAAAGAAACCCATCCAAAGAAAATATCATAATAAATAAAATATAGCAAAACACTAAATTGCATATTAATAAAACAAGCATTTGTAATATGTGTAGAAATTTACCTTCGAAAAATTCTACTTATTCATAAATAAACTAAACATAAGACATAATTAATTTAAAGGAAAAACAAAATAACAAATCTAATTCTCTTGTAAGGGTACATTGACATTTTGAGATTGGATTTCTAAAATAGGGACATAAAATAATTTTAATAATCTGCGGATAATCCAAGTCTTTGGCATATAATGGCCAAAGCTGGATTTTGAGGCATAAAACTCCTTATTCAATTCACTGCAGTGCATCACAGTCCCGAACAGGAATGGAGTTCAGTTATGGTTCCGTTTTCGCTTCAAGAAATCCGATTTCTGAATGACCTTCCATAACTCCCGTAGTGTGGCGCTTTCATATTTTTAACGAAATTATGAACGGAGTCGCAGAAATGTGCAACGCACTCAGATAAGCAGCTAGAATATTCTTTGTATATCTGACTCGACGTAAGCATCGAATCGCTGTGAAAAAAGATTAACAATAATTATGTAGTTCAAATACTTACCAGTATTTATCTGAATATTAAATCAGATTTTTGATTTAATGAAACAAAACAATATGCAACATCAATCAATTAATTATCGCTCATTAGCAACCCATTTAGATTAATTCTTTAAAAATAATCGTATTTTCATCTAACGTGAAGAAAACATAGTGAAGTCATATTTCAATTAATTTTTGTGTACCACTTATTTTAAAAAGATTATGTAGTATTTAAACTCCTACCGACAAAGCTATTCACTTCGTTTTCTAGGCCTTCTTTTAATTAAGTAAATGTTGCTCGAATAAAAAGCAGCATAATTTTTAAAAAAATGACGCTATTGCGAATGGTTGGATCTTAACTGAACAGCTGAAGATTTTTTTGTGACAAACTTTAATGTTAGGAACTCACTTTTGAAATAGAACGAAGCGCAGATTTAATGATATACGAATTTACGATAATACGGTTGCATATAAAAGCATTTCAAACCGCATGACAAGTAAAGATAAAAGTAAGGAGCCGTAACAACAAATCGTTACAGAATTTAAAATAAATGCTCAAAGGACTTGTCGTTCCAATCTATGTATGATTCTCATTTTTTAAATCATACAACTTGGTTGTACTATTGTGAATTTGTATTCCATTAAACTTGTATTTCTGTGCATCTTATCTGTTGCATTTGATTCTTCTATTTAATTCATTGGCAAAGAATCCTCTGTAGTGATCACCCTTTGCATTCGTGGCAACATGCTCTTTTGTAAAAAAAGACATGTTTCTGTACACATGACATTAATTTTTACAGTCTAGGTTTTTCGCATTTATTTTTAGCATCATTCCCTGTAAATTTTTAGACAAGTTTCTAACATGTCTCAAGACAGACTATCTGTAGGAAAACTAAATTAAAGACAATGTAAAGTTTTTAGGTTATAATATAGAAGGCTATATATGAATACTTTAATGATTTATATGATTAATGTCGCTTATTAAGCAATAAAATTTATAAATATTCTACAAGATACAGTTTTCTTACTCTTACGTGTTACTTATACTTTATTTGTGACCTGTTTAGCATATTATTTGACAGCTGATAATTTTCAAATATTTTCTAGGTTTTTCTTTTATTCATTTGTTACCTTAAAACTTGCCGTTTTATTACCTATACATTAAACGCTTGAATAAAAAGGAATCTTCGGTAATGTATCGAACTGGTCATTTTCGAAGTAAACGGCTGTCGATACATTTCACTAATGTTTCTTCTTTTTCGAACACCAAATTTGATGAATTACCGCGTTTTCAGACTTGCCAGAGTAAGAAATTTAAATTTTAGGAATTATAACTATATGTCTGTCCCGCATCCCTCCGTGTCTGTCTAGCAAGGCTTCCGAATAGGTTGTAAAGGCGTTTCTGACGGGGAAAAACAAATGCTATAAAAATAAACACCAAACATTTAAGATTCTGAAACAGTCATTGCTCTTATTTTGCATTAGAAAAGACTCCTGATGGAGCGTTTTCATAATTCGGGACTGTTTAAAATGAAACTCGAAATAGTGATAATCAAACCCAAAGAAAACGATTTATTCTGTTTTTAGAAAAATTTCCCCAAAACAATGGTTAAACAATATATTTTAAATTTTTTTCCATCCATAAAAAAAATTTTCACTCTCAGACAAGAGAGAATAGGAGCAGAAAAGTTTAAACAAGCTTTTTTAATTCATACGTGTGAAGAAGGTAAGTGCGATTATATATAAAGGAAACAGACTCATAATTGAACTAAAAGATTGCATGTTGGTATTTGAATCTATATGGAAAATTCGAATAAAATGAAGTCTCAATAATGCTACTATTCCTTTTTAATTATTATTTTTAAAAACTTGTTTAACATTTGTGATGATGGAATTATGCATTCAGTTCTTTACTGACTTCCGGATATTCTAGAGGATATTAGGAAGTGTGAAATTTTGTAAACTTGCGTTTTAATAATCTCAGAATTTAATTTTAAGTTAATAGTTAATGAAATAACTATTTATTCCATACCAGGGACACTCCGTTCGTGAGCTTGAGAAATAATATATATCAAGTTTTAAAAAACATAATTAAAATAAAACATCTTTGGTTTAGTACAATAATAAAAGTTGTTTTTTAAATTTTTTTATTAAATTTATTATGCTTGAAATTCTAATTAGCAGACTAAAACAAGCCTTGATGGATTGTTATCAACATTAAATGAAATGCGGGTCGATTCTGGATACGGCACTGCAAAGAGAAGGGCAACTGTTAACCTTAACACATTCACGTCGGTCTTTGTTTCAAATATTACACCTGGTGATGTGAAATCTTTTGTTTTTCTCGTTTTATAATTTTTTCATCTTTATTTAAGTCTAATAAGAGCAGAGAAAAATGTTGGTTAATATTTTTTAAAAAGGATGGATAATCTATTTAAACTGAGAGATCGTTCAAAGCCTTCTACAAGGTAGACCATCCCACCTAGTAGAAGGAACAATACTAGGAAGAAACTAGGAACTAGGAAGAAAGGAATTGCGAAATTAGAACCTAGAGCTACCTAATTTCGCAAATAATTGTCTCTTGGGTACTTAGTGCTCTTAAGAACCAGTTTTTGATAATTTTAAAGTTTTTTTAATTAAAAATTAATCATTAATTAAACTTTTTCTTAATAGTTTCAGATAATTTTATTCATTGAAAAACATTTTAAAACTACTTCTAAATTAGTTTTTTTGTTTGAACCAATTTTTTGGGTGGATTTTCTCTTGGATTTTACTAAATTTCTCAAAATTACTTTTAAACGCGATATGTAACTATGCTTATCTTTTATGTAAGACTACATGCAACAAAATAGCAATATTGAGCATATTTTAATACCTCATCCTGTCGAAATTTGACACAAACATACTTTGGGGGTGGGCATGTGCACTCGAAGCACTTTTTTAAAAATTTCAATTAATTAAAAATTAAGCGAAATTTTAGCGTTTTTACTTGATAACTTCCAAAAATATTACAGCACAGAAATTACATTTTCATAATCTGAAATTTAAAAATTTATCTTCTTAATAATATGAATTAAGTTGCTAAACAACTTTTTCTCTAATTTTAATGAATTTCTAAAATATTTTTATGCATAATTTACGACAATACTTTTCATTGTTGCATTGAAACTCAAACCATTTTGATTGTTTAAACAAATATTTATATGTGTGATTATCTGGTGTTGTTGAAAGCAAAGGCTAACGAATTTTCTTTCCTTTTTTATTTCGCCAGTTTTTCTGTAATCAAAAACCTCTAAGGTATTAAATATATTAGGAAATGCATCCATGAAGCTGAATGATTATGGTTGCTACGTTTTAATACATTTTATTAGCATATGTAAAGCTTCATTCTTACGTTGAAATCAAATACTAATATTGCATGAGGGAAAAGAAAGTGAAATTGCCGATAACTTACGATTAGATGCTACTTGGCACAGACAGTTTCTTGATTCCTTTAGGGACGCTCATGTCGACAATGAAAAGAACATGTTCAAAGCTACTAAAAAACACGGATAAAATATCTATCACAATTTAAAATTACTTTGTTAAAGGAACCATGGATATCAAATTACGCATAAGGGATTCAATTTTAATTAAATCCTTGGAAAACAAGCTGGTCGCCGAAGGCGGCTGGTAGTAAATAAAATTTTAAAAAACCAACAGCAGAAAAGAAACAAACTAAAATTAGAAGAAGTATAACTTTGTGCAACAGGCCAAGAAATAAAAAGTATACTAAAAAAATAGGAGTCTGAGATACAATTCAGAAAAGAGAGAAAGAGAGAGAAATATCTAAAATAAAATTTTGTAATAGAAAAGTAACAACAACAAAATCCGAAATTTCTATAACATATTTTAGAAAAGGTAAGCGTCATTAACATACGTCCATATATTATTCATACGGGCTCCATTTATACTTGCTAAGTCACTGATGACAACTGAACTAAAAAAAGTCATGGCATCATCAAAAAGTCATCCCCTGGCATAATTTACCCTCTCTACGACTGACCGTGGTGACAAAACGTTAGCGTCAAACTTTAAATAAAAATTCGATCAAAGAACCAAAAAATACTATGCTTCGGGATAAATCTGTCGAAAGGCGGCCGTTAAAAATTTCTTATGAATAATTCGGGTCGGCCAAAGGGGGTTTCAAATGGTGCGAGTGCACAAATACCGCATTCTGGAGGCCCCCCGCAGCTGACTGATTTTTCGAAAAAGAAATTGATCTAATTTATTTATTTAATGGAACCAAAATTTGTCTTCGAGTTTTGCTTTCCAAGACACAATGTTTCAATATTTATTCAAAATTAATTTATTTGAATTAGTCCCAATTTTGTTACTGTTCTGAAACTAATATTGACCTTACCAGTTATTGTCACATCTGCAGAAAAAACATTCTCAAGATTTGAAAGAAAGTTCTCATGCATCACAATCCTGAACAGGAATTAAGTTCAGTTTTGGTTCTCGCTTCAAGAAAGCAGAAACTTTGGTCTGATTTTCCATAACTCACCGTGGAGTGGCGTTGTCATCTTTTACCCGAAATCATGAGGAGAGTCGTATAATAAGCAACACACTCAGGTAAACAGATGGATTATTCTTTGCATATTTGACTCGCCGCAAGGATCGAATCGCTTATTAAAAAGAGACGGACAAAAATTAAACAGCACTCACAAATTATTTCTAAAACCTATAAGTAAGTAGTCTTACATCACATTTTTAAAGTGGTAATATATGGGGTTTTTTTAGAATATCTCGTCCGGTTATTAGGTTGTAGAGCATCATCTATTTAATGCGTAAAGACACATTGTTGCATATTGATGCTAAGATAGGAATATGTAAAACACGCGTTTCTTTTATTGTGATTTTCAAAATTGTGACGTTACAAGAAGGGGAGAGTGGGTAAAAGGTTAATGCCTCCATTTTCGAAGAAGAATCCTTCAGCCTCTACTCCGCCAACTCGCCAAATTGGAAGCATATCCAAAGGCAATCAATATTAAGAGTCGCCGAAGACGGCTAGTTTTTTTATTTTACATGAGCAAGAATAGTAAGAAATTATGTAACTTCTTACTTATTTCTTAGATATGCGGAGCAAATTAAACAATTCCGGTAAAAATCCGTGGTAAATCTAAGAATGGTTAACAAACTTCGAATTTGAAATGATTCAGTGGCTGCGATCAGGAGGAAGCGGGGGGGGGGGGAGGGGACGACTGACTTTTTTTGCGGGAAAAATTAAAACGTTATTCCCTGTTAGCTACCTGAAGCTAGAAATTTTTAATCATAATCCATAATGTCCGGGAATTATAAACAATTTTATAGCTAAATTTTTAAACTTTGTTTTTTATTCTCTCCGGTATTTTTAGTTGTTACTTCTCAGAGTAATAGCCTTTTATTTAATCACAAAAACGCGACGTTTCAATGGTTCCTCCGTTATCTGATCCGATCCTTGTGATAAATGGCATGGTTTGGATGGCCAGCCCAACAACTGAGAGCAATAATAATACAGTTATATACTTTTTCTACATGTTGATACTTATCGTGACAAATCGACTGGTCTATAAAAGATAGTCCCCTTGATGAAGCAATAAAATTATAGAAATGTGCAATTATTTGAAGAAAAGAAACCAGAAAGACTAAAGTTACAAAATTAAACCATTTTAAGTTAGAAATAAATTGAAGTATCTTCCTCGATATCATTTTCATCCTTACAAGGAATACAAGCAAACATATCTTTCAAAAACTTATTGAGCTGGACGGATGGAATTTGGCATGTGGTCTTTACACAAAATTTGTAGATTTCCATCAAATTTTAGATGGAATCATTCAAAAGGAAGTCTGTCTCTCCATCAGTGAGCAGGTAAACACGATAACTCAAAAATGGATAGTTCTTAATGTATAAAATTTGGTGCATAGTTTATCAGCAGAATTGATTATGTGTATCAACTTTTGGTTGAAATCTGTCAGTGGGATGACCGTTTGTTGGTTTGTATATTTACGAGTACGTGAACACGATAACTCACAAATGCAACGACTTAGATCAGGGATCGGCAACCTGCGGCTCGCGAGCCGCATGCGGCTCTTTTGATGTAAAGTTGTGGCTCTCCAGTTCCATATGAAAAAATTAATAATTTATTATCAAAACCCTTAAAAAATAGGAAAATATATTTTTACGTACCTAATTTCTCAATAGCTTCTATTTTCATAATCGTTAATTACAAATCGCTACGCTTAACATGACCGTAATGAGATAAATTTGAACTATTATTTTGTTCTTAAGCGATGAGACTCCGTGACTATGTTTATCTTTCAATCAATTGCATTCCATTTCCGTCTCACCCAAACAGCCACCGTCTAGATTCTAGACGTGTTGCCAGTCTGTCATTCTCGGATAGAGCTGTCGACGTTACGTTGCATGTGTGTTAATTTAATCGCTTGCGTTTTTTGCGTGTCTATTCGCTTGTTGTTTCAAGAAGAATACGATTTAGAAGCGAATTTTCTTCTCAAAGGTATGTACGCGTTTAATATAATAAAATCAGTGACAGAATTGGATTCCATATCTGAGGATCGTGTTAACGAAGTAATAATGGTAAATAAATTGTTTGCCGTTTTAGATAGCTAAGTAAAATTTTTAAAAATCATTTTTTCAGCTCCGCCGCCAGCATGATGTCTGGTAAGAAAAAGAGAAGAAGTGAAGAAGAAAACCGAGAATTCAATCGGGATTGGACGGAGTCGTTTGCATTCATATGCAACACAGATGGCCTTCCGACTTGTCTCATTTGCCACGAAAAACTCGCACACAATACGAATTCAAATTTGGAGAGGCACTTCACTACAAAACATACCCAGTTTGCTGGTAAATATCCAACCGGTGACACACGAAAAAAAGCTGTTGAAGAGCTCCGAAAGAAACAACAGTCAAGGTCCATGCTAAGTAACTGGGCGCAATCTTCCAATGATGTAAATCTGGCAAGCTTTGCAGTATCATTAGAAATTGCAAAAAGAGGAAAACCATTTACAGATGGTGAGTACGTCAAATATTGTTTTATACGTGCATCTGAATAACTGTTTCGTGATTTTAAAAACAAAGCAGAAATCATGAAAAAAATCAAAGATTTGCCATTATCTGCTGAAACAGCACAAGATAGAACTGCTAAAATGTCTTCAAATGTAACACATATGCAAGTGGAAGACATTCAACTGGCTTCTGCCTTATCACTTGCTATAGATGAGTCTTGCGACATAAAAGACACGGCACAAGTTACCCTTTTCATCACGTATATGTCGTCCCAAGGTCCAAAAGAAGAGCTGCTAGGATTGCTACCGCTCTCAGGGCAAACTCGTTGAGAAGATAGAGCAAATGCTGTGCAAAAATGCCTGGAAGACAATGGAATCGATATAAATAAAATCGTTTTTATAGCAACTGATGGAGCCAGAAGTATGACAGGAATACATAGAGGGGTAACATCAATTCTTCAAAAAAAAATAAATAAACCACGAAATTCTAACGTTTCACTGCATAATTCATCAAGAAGAGCTTTGTGCCCAAACATTTCCGGCCGAAATAGTTGAGGTCATGAACTTGGTAATTAAGATTACTAACAACATCTTGGCAAAAGCACTCTACCATCGCCAGTTTAAAGATTTCCTTGAAGAAATAGATGGCCAGTTTTCTGACCTACTTCTGCACAATAAAGTGCGATGGCTTTCCAGAGGCAACGTTTTGCTTTGTGCTTGAGTGAAACAAAAACATTCCTCTATGAAAAAAGCATTGACCATCCCGAATTGGAAGAAGACGAATGGCTGCAAAAATTCAACTTCATGGTAGATACCACAATGAAACTAAATGAACAAAATCTAAAACTGCAAGGAAAGGGCAACCCAGCCTGCGTCTTGCTTGAAGTAGTTTGTTTACTTCTTTTTGTTGGAGACATGGAGAGCGGTAAATTACTTCATTTTAAAAATCTGAAGCAATATCGCGATGAGAACAATGCATCTATTGACGCGAATTACTTCAGCATAGCTTTAATAAACTTGAAGGATGGATTCACTGAGAGATTCGAGCAAATCAAAACAAACAAAGGTACTCTCGCGTTCATAGTAAATCCTCTCAACACAAATACAAATGAGATCAACATTGAGCCATTTGGAATTGATGCTGGATTGCTTCAAATGCAATTGCTGGATTTGAAAACCAAAGACTTGTGGAGTGGCAAATTCACAGAACTCAAGAGCAAGTGGGAAGAGTTGGATGAACAGAAATGCATGAACATCGCGCAGCACAAGTGGACAGCTCTAAAAGACTATTCCATGGATTACTATTCCAGCTCTAAAAGGACTATTCCATGCGCCGAATATGAAATCATATTCGGCGCATGGAATAGTCTTCCAGAATGCTACAGTGAGGTGAAGAAGTTGGCATATGGAGTGCTGACGATCTTCGGGTCGACATATTCGTGAGAGCAAGCGTTCTCTTTCATGAATATAATAAAAAGTAAAGTTAGAAGTCAACTAACAAATAAAAATCTAGAGTCGTGCTTGAAACTTAAAACAACAAGTTATAAGCCAGATTTATTCAAACTTTCAAAAGACATGCAAAGCCAATGCTCCCATTGATGTAACTATTTATATTTGTGTATTTATATGAATAAATATTATTCCGTATTTAAAGCCGTTTATTTTAAATCAAAAATCAAATACATATAAGCAAATACTATAATATTGAAACGAAAATTTGTAGTGGCTCTTTAAAAACTGTTAAATTTTGTAAATTGTAACTTTTGGCTCTTCCGTTTCAATAGGTTGCCGACCCCTGACTTAGATTATCGAAATTTACGGTCTTGAAGATGTGGTCTTGTGAACAATGTTGTGGATCTCCTCAAATTTTAGACCAGTTGATTGAGAGAAGGCGTCCAATATTCATGGTTGTTTTCCTTCAATGCATTATGAAGCACCAAACTCGCCATATTGTGTCAATATAACCAAACATTTCGCGACTAATTCAGACTATAAATCTGGTATAATTGATAAGTATAGTAGGTAACTGATAATTATATAATTGATAAGTAGGGTAGGTAATTGATAAGTAGGGTAGGTAATTGATAAGTAGAGTAGATATTTGATAAGTAGATAATTGATAAGTAGTTAATTGATAAGTAGAGTAGGTAATTGATGAGTAGAATAAGGTTGTTGGGATGGGCAAGGGTGGAACTCGATATGCATCCACCATCACGTGACGAGTTCTGGGTAGTTTCTAAAAACCAGAAAAAAGTTGAATGTACTTATATTAGTTAAATAGTATTTTATGACATAATTAATAGTTCATAATTAAAGGGGGATTGCTTGTTTAAGAAGCTAGGCCAGTGAGTAACCATGCATTTAGAAATAATTGTGGCCAACATTATAATAAATAATTTTTTTTGTAAAAAATAAAATCTTGACTCTCTTTCGGGGATTGAAACTCTAGCGCAAAATTTCTGAAATAAATCAGCAGTGATAAGCTAGTCAATATCTTTTCCCATCTACTGATTTTTTATAAGACAAATTTCAATTTTTACCGCTCCACACTAGTGTGCATACTCTGAGCGCCAATCTTAGGGACATGACATGACGCCACCCCACACCCCTGGTGAATACAACCTCAAGGGTTATCTAACCAGTTGGGTGGGTGGAGGGTGAACGAGTACAACAATTTACACCACAGTGTCATAGGAACCTACGCGAATGCCATAACCCGAACAACTTTAAATTCTCTCTTCCTCCATGGTTTAAACTTAAGAAAAAACCCAAAACTTAAACTGGAGAAAAACTGAATAAGAACAAAAATATACCCTGTCTGGGCGACACACTCTTAAAGAGTTTGACATTTACACACAGAAATGATAACAAAAAGCATTTAACCAACAGAATATGATTAAATATAAAACATGCAGGAAACACACAAAAAAGTATGGAAAATATACACAATTAAACACAAATATCAGATCAGATCTTTTCTTTCTTTTTTAATTTTAATTTTTGTTAAGTATATGTATTATTAGATGTATAGGGAATTATTTCCAAGCAGTTTTTATTTTTCTCAGATTTCCCAAGTGTTGTTCATTAGGAGTTTGTCTCTCTTGTTACTGTCTGACGGTTGCTTGACTGTATGAGACAATTACCTATTAATAAATAGGGACACCATGGAGTCAAAACAAGACTGCGCTTATGTAACTTTTCGAAGCAAAATATGATGAGACGGTGGGAAAGTAATAACCATTATTCTACGGACGCCATTATACTAGCTAAGCCACTGATGACGACTGAAGTAAAGAAAAAATATCATATTATTCCCCTGGTATCATTTACCCTCTCTACACCACTGGCCGTGGTGACCAAACTTCACATTTTAAAGCCATATACGATCAAAGAACGAAAAAATAGTATACTCTGAGAGGAATTTGCTCTAAAACATTTTCGTATGAATAATATGAGTTCTAGAATTATACAAATTAATAATGTTTTCAAATGTCACAATAACAGATAACAAATCGCATTGCATAGATTGATTTTTTTATTAATTTTTCATTCTAATAAAATAATGTTTGTGAAATATTTAAATTTTTTGTTTTCCTCTCGAGGAAAATTTAATAATCTGCGGATAAACAATGCATGGTCAAAGCTGGTCCTTGCACTTCCGAAAAGATAAATTGATTTTAAATTATTTCTATACATCCCAAAAATAAAAATAATAACCAGTCCGAAGTAAGCATCATAATAAATAAAACAGAGCAAGACATTAAATAACAACTTAATGGAACAAGCATTCGTCATGTGTGTAGAAATTTACCTTCCAAAGATTTTACTTGTTCATAAATAAACTAAACATAAATCATAATTAATTGAAAGGAAAGGCAAAATAATAAATCTAAGTCTCTTGTCGGGGTACATTGACATTTTGAGATTTAATTCCTGAAATAGCGACGTAACAAAATTTTAATAATCTGCAGATCAACTAAGTCTTTGGGACAAAAATGTAAAGCTGGTCTTTGCGCCATAAACAATCCGACCATACGTCCCGTTTTGAACGGGACACAGAGACGTACCTACATAAAATGGCGCCCAGGGCAAATACCGAAACTGCGCCTCCCCTTCTTTTTACTTTTAAAATGCCTTCCTCATTTTCTTCTCGGAAACTTAAAGTGCAAATAAACTTAAAAATTAAAATATAGAACATTTTTGAGTTGATAGGATTTACAAATTTTTTAACGAAATTTCGCTAAATTTTCACATAAAACATGGTGCATTCAAACTTTAATTCCTTAAATATTCCAATTAGTTTTTTACAAAATATTCCAAAATTTTTTGTAAAAAACTTTTCATATATTATAAAAATATAATTTAAAGGTGCTTTCCATTTATCTCATTTTTGAAAAATAATATAAAATGCGTAAAAATCTCTTAATCAATCGGGGAAAAAACCATAAATATATGAATAAAAATGAAAAAATTATACACATTACTTTTTTGTCCATAGACAGTGTACAAAACTTTAAACATTGAAGTAAATCTTTTGCTTACACAGATAAAATAATACAAAATCTTTAGTGACTAATATATTTAAAAATATTCATCATGTAATTTCATGCATATGTTTGAATATATTCATCAAAATTTACAACTAATTAAGTTTTAATAATGTTTTATCTCGCATCTTACGCAAATTTGAAATTCATTGCAGGAAATTAGGGCATAAGCTATTTCAGAGGGAAAAATGTCGATTCAAATATGAATTAAAATTACAGCATTATTAATTTGTCTCTGACATGTAAAATCACACTTCCTTATTATTTTAGTAGATATTATTTATTTGCATAAAAAACGATACATTATTTCTTAAAAATTTTGAACGCTTTAAGGTATCCGAAATGTTATGAATTAACCTTTCTGGATTTAAATGAAGCAAAAGTGTTTATAATTACATTACTTCAGCATTTAAATGTTTGTAAATGTACCTAACATAAGGATTACAAACAAAAAAAAAATGATTGCCTTATTGAAATAATTATTTTATGTTGAGTATTGGTAGTTTAATGATTTGATAGTCAAGGCATATTTTATTGATTTTAACAGTAAAATTAATTGGTGACAGTCTAACTCAGCGAGGAAAGAAAACGCTTCACATTACGGCAGGGGTTGAATTTCTCTTCTTTATGTATTTGTTCTCGTTAATTATTAAAGAAACTGTTTTCATTTATCTTGATTTAAATTTTAATATGGACTGATAATTTTTACCAGGATTTGAAAAACTTTATGCGACCTTTTCTGTCTCGCACTCAATATATTTTTGGCTTGTTTGCTTTCGGCAGAACAACAGCATCTAGGATTTGCGAAATAAAATTGAAAATAAACACTATCGCATTTTCATCATACAAGTTATGCAAATATTCAGTACCAGAAACAATGTAAAAATAGCTAACTTAGGTCTTTTAAAGTTACTGAAGTGCTCTTACACTACGTAAAAAAATGGAGGTATATTTTCTGTGCTATATTTCTTTGCTGAAAGCCGATTGAAAATAGGAATGACACTTATACGAACCGTTTATCTCCAACTTCCGAATAAAGTGATATCCTTCCAGTCAGTATGAATCAGGCGTACTGTGAGAAACTATTAGAAACCTTGCAGTGATGACCGATTGCTAACTATGTTCGCTTATCTAACACCCCACGGAGACTGAAATTTGTGTCTCGGTGGGGTGGGAGTTCTAAACGAGCTTTTAATTTCTTGTTTAGGGTTTTGGTCAGAAAATCTCTGAAAAATAATATTATTTGTTATTTTGTCACAGATTGAGGTTTCCGGTTGTAAAAATGACTGTATCCTGAAGATCTTCCCACGCTTTGCTGAAACCATTTCAATTTTTAAGAATCTTGGGATTAAGAGCTAAAAAAGCCTACTTTTCTTTTAAATACAACCAATTGATTTTTTTAATTTTCCGCCCCCTGGCAACAGGGTTGGCGCCAGAGGGGGCCAGGGCCCCCCGTCGGGGATGATGTGACCCCCCATCGGGGAAAGTTTTTGTATCCCGTCGGGAAAAATATTTATGCGGGGTATTGAACTGTAGTTGATAAATAATAATCTGGCGAAAATTTGAGACCAATTACATTACACTGTCGCAGATTTCATTTCACACAGACTGTGCCCCCTGTCGGGCAAATCGCCCCCATCGGGGAAACTCTAGCGCCATTCCTGCCTGCCAACTGCGCCCAGTGCTCCTCCCTAGTTACGCAAGTGGGCTCTGCCTAGATAGCAATTTTAGTTTGCAGCAATCTTGCTCTGCAAAATCTGCAGGCTTGCAGCAAATTTGACATGACAAGAGTGTAAGTTTGAAACAAGCTTGCAGCACGTTAACGTCAGCTTCGAATTCACCACGCGACGAACTTGCAGCAATCTTGTCACGTCAAACTCATTGCAAATTATAGCAAAAACAGAGTACGAACACAATTGGATTACAACTCGCGACCTACCGCTTGGTAGCTTGACGCTCTAAAGCACTCGGCCAGATAGACTCCGAGAGGAGAAGACAGATTGTGCTAATAGATCGCGCATAATATATATTTTAAACTATTTTTTTGATTTCATTAATTTTTCAAATTTTGTGTTGAGAACATGATTTGAAATCAAAGACAGAGCAAATTTCGCTAATAACTACGTTTTGCTAGTAGAATAAATTATGAAAATGGGGTTCAAATGTAATTACATTTAAAATGGAACAAAATGTA
>BGPR01012701.1:0-28091 GCA_013235015.1 Araneus ventricosus | reverse complement strand
TTCAAATGTAATTACATTTAAAATGGAACAAAATGTAAGTTATTATTTTTCAACCAACATTGACTGTTTCTTAGGTTTAATTTTGTTTATAAAAGTTAAAATTTCAACACTAAGAAAAAGGCGGAAAATGTATATTTAGTAAAAAGATGGAAAATGTTTCAAAATTTCTTTTATAAAAAAGTTAGTTTTTTCACATATTATCATTGATTTATTGAATTATTAAAAAGAAGGACGGTCTAGGAGATGCTATTAAAAATCGGATGTTTTTTACAAACAGAGACAAAGATAATTATCTCTTATTGTGGTATCATTTTTGCAGCAAGCTTGTTTTGAAAACGTGCTGTGAATTTGTCATGACACCTTCACAGCAAGCTTGTATTGCAAGGAGGGGTGGCGCTAGTTGTCACGGCGAACTTGTCGCAAACTCGTTTTGCAAGCGAGGGTTACGATTCTGCATTGTTAGTTTGCCACAGTTTCGCTTCAAGTTTGACGCGTCAAATTTGCCATGACAAGATAATATCAAGTAAAAATCAAACTTGCTGCAAACGTACGTGCTATCTGGGTGGTTAGTGTTATGGAAGAGGGTCGTTGTTAGCAGATTTTAGAATTTTATACTATACTATGACCCTCCCAAGACTCTTCAAACCTTCCTACCCTGGCGTGTCTAGATTTCAACTAAAAAAATTGTGGTAACCCTAGTTACACTGTGCCTAAAATATGGAGGATATTTTCCATTCTTCACTCTTTGCTGATTGAAAATAGAAATGGCACCTTTGAACAATTTATCACCAATTTCCGAAGAAACCAATATCAGTCAGAATGAATCAGGCATACCATGTTGTAACAATTGCAAAAAACCATGGTAATAATTTTTAAAAAAAACAGGAAAATAAAAATAAATAAAAAAAATTGGACGGTAGCGCCTAGTAACACGGCGAAGGTAAGGCATGCGTGCTATAGATCACACCTATGTAAGTCGGTCAGAGGTCTTTCAGCTCGCACGTATTTATAATGTTTCACACCTCAAAAAAGTGAATGGGAGCGTTTTAACCAAACACTTTCTCACCAATAATTTGAATCATACTTCCTTTCGTATAATTTTTGAATATATGTTCGACACTAATGTAACCGTAGAGAAGTTCATTTCTCATATAAAAAAATTGTGGGCTGGCGATAAAACACAGTTGCAAGTCCAAATTCTTAAAGCAATGTTAATTATCAAACTAAATTTTAATTAACACTGCCAAGAATTTTATTCTTATTTGAAATCAACATCAAACATACTCAAGCAAAAATTTGTTCTGAAAAATCCGAGATGACTGACATTATTGATTTTCACATTCCTATTCTAAACAATAATAAATAAAAGCCGAAGAAATGTGCATTTTCTTGAATACACATATTATTACCTAAAAATTAGTAGATTGCCCGGTTTTGAGGAAAAAAATAAATGTTCACCTTAGCCATAGAACTCGGCATTCAATACAGTATAATGCATCTCAGTAATGAACAGAAATGGAGTTCAGTTATGGTTACGTTTCCTCTTCAAGAAAGCAGAGATTTTGGACTGACTTTCCATACTCCCAGTTGAGTGGCGCTGTGGTCCTCTTAGCCCTCCCAGCGGCGCAATGGAAATTTTGAAACTTTTGAGAAATGCCACCTTCGTAAAACTTAGTTGTACTAGCAAACGGCAGCAATTTTCAACAATGAACATCCCTTCCCCCTTTCTGCGGTTCAAAGGAGAGAGAGAGGAGATGTCAAAGGAGAGACATGACAGTCATTTACACTACTGTGGGCTCTGAGGGCTTCTCAATAAGGGGGAAGAAAACGGGTTGGGATAGGGGAAAGGAACGAAATATCAGCTGTTTAGACAGGCAGTAGATAATACTAAAGTCTCAGCAGGAATATAATTAGAGGTGTGTCCGTGTCTCTGTCAATAATACTATTATCTTCTATCGAGGTAATACCTTATATCGAGGTGAGCAATCGTCATTAATTCAAGCAGAGACTCGAGACGAATCCGGTATTTTTCCCCAAGAACTGCAATTTTAGGAAGGTTAGTCTTTAGACGGATATATAAACTCCGACTTGTTTTATGTTTTGTCATTTCTTTTTGATGTTTACTGCTCATGTGCTCTCGACTTAGCGTTGCTCTCTCAACTCTCGACACGTTCGTTTTTTAATTGCGTTTCAAAATACTTAAGAACAATGGATTCAGAAGAATACTCAGAATCGGATCCTTCCTATGAGGACATTTCTGATGAAAGTAATTCCGATGAAGATACATTGGATGCCGCTAGAAACTGATGTAGAATTGACCAAGAAAACCTTGCACCACTCCCACCAAGATTTTCTTCCAGCGGCAACCCAGGACTGAATACACGCAGGGACGGTTCTTCTCTCATTGAATTTTTCTGCGTTTTCTTCGATGATGACATAATAGGTTATATAGCGAGCGAAACGAACCGCTATGCAGAAGATTTCATTGAGAAAAATGATTTAACTCCAAGCTCAAGGGTTCAGAAATGGAAAGATGTCGACTCAAGTGAAATTCGTGTTTTTTTGGGGCATTATTATTTTGCAAGGTATAGTACAAAAGCCATTGCAAAAGTGGTATTGGTCGCAGAGGCCATTGCTTAGCACTCAATATTTGAAGCAACTTATGTCCGAAAAAAGATTCAGCATCATCATGAAATTCCTTCATTTCACAAATAATGAAACAATCGATTTGGAGACACATCCCCAACCTGGCTTACGAAAAATCTATGAAGTTTATGATGCCATAAACAGAAAGTTCAAATCAAGTTACGTTCCAGAAAGGAATGTGTCAGTTGACGACTCCTTATTATTGTATAAAGGAAGATTGGGCTACAAACAATACCTACCGAAAAAGAGAGCCAGGTTCGGGGCTAAATTCTATCAGCTATGCGAATCTTCCATGGTATATTTGGAATAGCCTTATTTACACAGGAAAGGATATGCCACTGTGGAATGAATCCCCCAATTACAAATCTACAACGAACATAGTTATGACACTTTTGGAGGATCTTCTTGACAAGGGCTATTGTGTAACTTTGGACAATATCTACACGTCACCAGAATTGGCAGAACTTCTGTTATCTCACCGCACTGATGTTTATGGTACATTGAGACCTAACAGAATTGGTGTTCCCGAAGAAATAAAAAAAGGAACTCTCAAAAAAGGAGAAATCGTTGGGTTTCAGAAGGGGAATATTTGTGTAATGAAATACATGGACAAAAAACCCATCTGTATTTTAAGCACTGTGCATAATACGGTAATTGTCGAACAGGACAAGAAAAGGAAAAAAACTCACGGAAAATCGGAAAGAATAGTTGCCAAAAAACCTCAAGCTATAATTGACTACAACCTTACTATGGGAAGCGTATATAAGGCTTATCAGTGTTTGTCATACTACCCTACTGTAAGAAATCAGCAAAAGAAGTATTACTTAAAAATATTCCTACAAATTTTAAATCAGTCAGTGTGGAATTCCTTTGTCCTCTACAAAAAGAATGGGGGCACCATGTCCCATTTGGACTTCCGCCTTCAGCTTGTTGAAGAATTGGCCAAAATATACGGAGAATCGAAACATTCTTCACAAAATACTACATCTTCTGACCGCCTCACCGGACGTCACTTTCCATTGCACATTGAACCAACACAGAAAAAGAAAGCCCCGACAAAAGTATGCCAGTCAGAAGTTTAACGATAAAGGTCAGCGGGTAAGAAAGGAATCGAGGTACCAATGCGCGCAGTGTAACGTAACCTTATGCGTTACACCATGGTTCGAAAAATACCACACAGTTGAAAATTTTTAAAAATTCGGAACTCTTTTTCTTTAAAATTTTGGAAAAACGCATAGTTTATTTTTGTGTGCTCATAATTTTTTAAATTATTCATGAAATAATTAATTAGATACATTGTGTTTGAATATCCTTGTTCATATCGGAAATCTGTTTTACTTATATGTTTTAAGAAAATGAAATAATGAATCAAGTAACTCAAAATGACTTTCATACAATAATTCATTGTGTATCATCTAAAATAATCAGTGCAGTAATAGTTTTTTCAAGTATCATATTTTTAAATTACTTGATATTTGCATATTTAGAGTCAAAGTGTGCAACTTCATTGTCTTGTATATACAATTATGATAATAGTTTTATTAGTTTGTCATTCATTAGAAGTCTGTTTATATAATATTGCATTACCTGCTAATTTCACAAAGTATTTTGTATCAGTATTGCATTCAGTTATATTAGCACGTTATAATTTGCATTAGATACTATTTTCAACATAAATAAATTTTGGTATAAATATAAGATATATAAGTATCTTAGCTCATTGCAGAATTATCTTAACGGCATTTTTCATTTTTACATGTTTCAAGGAAATATACTCAACGTCCATGTATTCGAAGTTATTGTTGTAAAATAATCTTCTAATTCTGTTCTCTATTTAGCATCGCAATATTGCATTCAAAGTATTTAAGTTAATTAAACGCGTTTGGTAACTTGCATTTATATTTTCCTTTACTCTAAAATCTGTATCATTTATCACATTTTTTGCCGACATGTTTTTATATTTCTGTTAAAATAATTTTTTAATAGCTACAATAATTTTAAAAGTTTCATTGCAGAATTTAAATAAATATTTTATTTTCACTTTGAATATAAGGTTGGTCGGTTGGAGTTTATTGGCACTGAATCCAGTAGAGGATTTTGACAATATGATGCCCGAGGAGCAAAATTATTTTGAGGCCCATCCAAAAAAAAACAGTATTGGAGGCAGGGTTGCGGCGATTTCAATCAGTTGATTAAAATCACTGATTTAAATCAACTGATTTTTTTAAAAAAATCACCGATTTAAAACACTTTATTTTAAATATCAAGTAAATCTGCTTTAATGAAATAAAATTGTTCATGTTTCTTTAAATAGTGATTTTAAAACATTTTTAAATGTATATTTAATGAAAAACTATGTAAATCATAAAAAAATATTTCATTAAATTGACGTAACTAGAGTACTTTCCATATCTTTATTTTTGAGAACACAAGCAAATAAGATTTTAAATAAAACTCTAATGAGCAACACAATAAAATGCAAAGTATGAGATGCTCCTTTTTTATAAAATAAATATTGTGAAAGGATCATGTTCACAAAGAAAGAACATAGTAAAATGCATTGAGTTTCATTTTAATATTGGAGAAAACTAAATAGTGTTGGGGACAACAAAATTTTTATATTGCAATGATGTTCAAATGCAAGATAATTAAGTAATACATACAAATGTTCCAAAAGAAATACAAACATCTACATAGCACGATTTAAACTATGATCTATAATTATAGAAGGCAATGTTTGTGTGCACGATGTCCAGACAAATCTATCGCACTTATTGTCATGAAATTTGGCACACAGCTGGTGGTGACTCAATGCACCTCGAAGCCTTAAAAATTTAATCTAGAAAATTTTTTAATTAATGTTCTGCGTTGTTTTGCTCTAATTTCTCAATAGCATGTTTTTGGATAATTGTACGAAAAAAATAGATACACCATCAGAAAGGGGAAGCGATTTCTGTTCTAATGAAGTTTGTTTCTTACGTCCAACGTAATTTACTGAATTTTGAGAAATTTTTGAAAAATAATCACTTTTATGTTTCTTTTCTATTTGGATTTCTTAAAATTCTTGCTTTTAAATAAACATTAAACTTTATATATTGTAAATAAAAAGCGCATAGAATGGTTGATGTGTAAATTATATCTAAAAAACACATTTTTGGGTCCAGGTTAGAAAAAGTTACTTCAGAAAATTTCAGTGACTTGTCACCTAGTTACTGATTTCTTTTCTTTTTTATGCTTAGTAAGAAGTAGTCTATTCTCAAGGTCAAGGTGAAATAAACCCTAATCCAAATACTTGAAAGGGGAGAGGAGAAGAGTATGCTATTTAGTTCTTGCAAGATTGCAACATTCCTAAAACATCCTTAGTCTATTGTCCAATAAAGGGCAGAGAAGGATAATTCTTATTTTTGAAAAAGGGGGAACAGGATTTTCAGTCCTTTGGTTCAATTCATGTAAAAGAGAGCCTGCTTCTCACTTGTGCAAAATTTGTTTGACCAGAAGAGCTATATCTAAAAATTTTATATATTCTAACATACAATAATATATATATCGTCAAGAAATGTAATTTTTTTTATATTTTTCCTTAATAAAATTGTCTTATATTTCAAAAGTGTATTATTCTTTATACTTAGTTCACAAATATTTTTTAAATAGTTGTTAATTGTTTGAAATAAATTTTTTAAAAAGAAAGTAGAGCTTAATGACTAGTAAGTTGTTATATATATATTAATTCTATGACTGTAGGCCTCATTGTCTAATATACAAATATTAAATATATATATATATATATATAGTTCTTAAAAAATCATTAAAATAAAAAGAATCTTGATTTAAATAAAAAAAATCTGATTTAAATCAAATAAATTGATTTTTTTGAAAAAAATAAAAAAAATCAACAAACCTGATTGGTGATAAAAATGTGCAACGTAAAATAACTTACTTATGCTTTTAATTCTGGGTCTCTATGTGTATCTTCGTTATTCAATTTGGTGCTAATTCTTGTATTGTTGTTTATCTGGTTTCTAACATTTATTTCACTCATTTTTACAAAGAATATGCTTTAATTTTGGCAAAGTAAATATACTATGTCATTTTTCATAACGTTATATGTAGGGTTGTCATAATTTCCAGGTATTGATACGGGACGTGTAAGTGCTAAATAAATAAAGCATGAAAAAAGTGGGTAGGTAATGGTTTATTTTACTCTGATAAAATTGCAATAAAGCTCAAGCAATCTAATGAACTGAACACTTAGAATAATAAAAAGATGCAGGGTAATCCTTTTTAGCCTAGTCTTATTTTAAAGTTGATTTTACTTTCTTAATTATATCATTTTCTTCTTCCACATAATTATAAAATTGGGTGCAAATCAATTTTAAATTATAATGACAAATCAAAATTTCTTCAGTTGTCTCCGCTGGCAACCAGTTTCTTTCGTTCGACCACTGAGTTGACATTAGGGAAAATATTCTCTCCACAATAGCATTGTTGGCTTGAAAGGCAAATACGTTTTCGCAGAGCTTTATAAGACATGATTTCTCATCAATATACAAGATATCTGCAAAGAACTTCAGCCATTTCTCTTGCATACTCAATTTCATAATTGCCTCGCAATTTTGGTTGGTATTATTTTTCTCTAATTAATCTTTTAGATATACAAATTGGTTGAATAGAATCTCAGTGTTGCGAATATCGATGTTTCTTACCTATAAATATGCAATAGTACGTTATATATCTTTCCAGCAGAGTTTAAGGAGAAAACGGTACAAATAGCAATATGTGACTGAGTAGTGAAATATTGTGACAGTCCCGCATATACGGAACGTATGGCAACCCTAATTATATGTATATATAAACTAGATAAAGAAATTAAAATACCTTTGCATCCCTTTATCTTTTTTCATTTTACTCCAAACAGAGCTGCTTTTCGTTTGATAATATATAAAACATTTAAAAAGCAGTGATTTGTTTCGATTTTGCGTCTATCTGGATGGGTTGGACATAAGTGTCCAAACATTCAAATTTTGTATTAAATAGGAACAGAACTTCAAAATTGTTTTCAATAATTATTTTTTTAATTTTCTTACGTTTAATAAAGGAAACTTATTCAGTTAAAGAGGAGAAATGAGCTCATAAATCACCAATTCACATTTGTGAACTATAATAAATTTTACCATAAACTGAGAACCATTTTATATTTCTTCTAAATTTCGAGCTCTAATGAACAGTGTCAACTCTTTTGCCTAAAGAACAGAATGGTATAATCTAATAACAATACCGGAAAAAAAAGAGGGAAATAATAAAATTATCCCCACTAAATTTTTATGAAAACAGCACTTGAGATGAATTAAGATAATTTTTCAAAAAGAAATGTTATCTAGTTTAAGCTCTGCAAAGTAAATCATTAAAATCGTTTTCATCGTTCCTTTTTTCTTGTTGAAGTTATCTTGTTAAAAAATTTAAATGTGAATCGTAAAATAAAGCAATGACTTTCAAATATAATATGACTAATCAAAGGAATAGGTGGGTGACAGAATAATGTGAACACTTTTGAATTTGCACATTTTTTCAGATATCTCCCGAAAGACTGAAAGGATTTTCCTAGAACATCGACCATGTAAAGAAGAGGTTCAACTCACAGTTTACAGGGAAGATTCGGCCACGATGGCATTTAGGGGACTGACCAGAAATTGATGAAGAAAATGATTTAGGACTCACCCCATTTTTCTGAAAACTGATAATATGAGTAATAACTTTCACCAATGGTTTCGTTTGATAAGTGAAATATTTACATGCATTTGTGTAAAAAAAAGGACGAATATTCAGGAAGCTATAAAGGATTTCTTAAAGATTCCCAAATTTTCAGCAATTTGTTTGCTTATAACATACAGAGTTTTCAGCCAAATTATACGAAACGTACAGAATTCATGGCAATATGTTAGCGAAATGTTGTAATAAAATTTCAAGTGAATACTTTGAATACTACTGGAAATATGAGTATCTGTAGTAAATAAATTTTATTGCGCATGTGCGAATTTCTTTCATAACTTCCAAGTCAGACATATAGGGCAGCTTATATAAAAATGCCAGTTGAATATCTTTAAGATTTATGAAGATACCTGCTTTGCAGCGATATTAATTTTAGTTGCACTCTAAGAGAAGCCAATTGACAAGGGTTTTTCTACAAATGATTTTTTTTAATTTAAATCTTCGAATAGATATCGACGAACTGCATTCTACGTTAATGTATTTAATTTATAAGTATAGATGGGTATTCAGGATATTCAACTTTCATAAAATTTAATATTACTGTTAGAATCGATTTAATCTCTATACAAGCTGTTTTGAAGTCACAAATTTTAAGACAAACTGAAATAACAAAATATTTAAATGCGGATCACAATCAGTAGAGTTGGTGTTAGTATTCTGCAAATAAAAAAATGTAAAATCTTAATTTAGTAAGTAATTTTTTGAAGAGTAGTAAAAAGAAATGACAATTTTTTTGAACAATCTAAATACTGTAATACGAAGTTTGCCAGGACTGTTGAGTCAGACAGATAACTGTGAAACAAACTGGACCACGCTGAATCTGCAAGCGAATTTGAAGACATGAAAAAAATCCTAAGAATGAAGTCCTGAAATTTAAGCGATACTTGATTTTAATTTAAATTCAATTCGAGTACTCGGTTCTTAAAATCAAATGAAAGTACTAAATTAAATTACCTTGATAATAATGCAGGAAATAAAAGTATTGCGATGGGTCTGGCCCCAAAATTTGCGGAGCCCCTAAGCAGTTAGTTGCTTATTTTTCCCTGCGCAGTCTGTGAAATCAATTTCCAATTCGCGTCTCGTTTCCAATGGACGTATCATCAAAGGAATGTCGTCTTCTGCATATCTCGTTTTCTATAGAGCACATTCTAGTGTGAATATTGTTACAGTTATGATTTAACTATCTAATGGATGTCTTGAAAATCAGAATGCTATAAAAACAGTTATCGCATGTTTTACAACATATTTTATATTAATTTTACTACATATTTATACAGTAATTCCCTTGAAATAATTTTTATTTAGATCATACAATAACTGTTAGCTTTTCTGCTATAATTTGATGCCTTTACCATCTTCTGTCGCGTGATAAGAACCAATAAAATATATTTTCTTACACTACGTTAGTTTGAATAAAACAAACTAAACCATCGGAAGCCCACAAAACCTTTGTTTGGAAGTTGTAGTTTCTATTATTTTTGGGTTACAGCATCATTTTATTAAAAATGACACTCGTTTTGTTAATCTCTGCTCCTTCCACGACTTCATATAAGTAATATTTATATAATAAATCAACGTTATATTTTAATTTTTAATTTTTCTGATTTAAATCTTAATTATAATGCAACGTTAAAAGTACGAGAGGCGCAATTCCTCGTTGTAAAAACATAGTATGGCTTTAACGGGAAAGTACCTAATAATTCTGTAAAATTCTAATAGTAAAATTCCGTCATGATAAATAGTTCTAAAAACTGCTTTGGAAATAAAAACGGGTAATAATCTAGGAAACTGAACATATTTTTGTCAGAGGAGGCAGTTTTTAATTTTTATTTCCATATTTCTGTAGCGGAGTCTCGAAAATAACTAGTCTGTCCTTCGCCATTTTATACTTCATAAAACAGTAACATAGCTGTTGAAAAAATATAGTACCCATCCTCACGTTATCTCCCGCCATATTACTATTTCAAAGAATTAGCAGATAATCTATAAGAAAAACGTTCCTTCTTGCAATGTCAAAAAGCCCCCACACAGACTCAAAATCCCTCTTCTTCCAACTGCGGGGTGACAAACACAATGAACGGTTTGCAATGGACAGGCCAACCCTCCAATTACTTGTATGTATGTGGTCCTGGGGGAAGGAAATTCCACTAGCCGGAGAATACCCGGGCTTGCCGCTAGAGACGCAGAAAAGTTTGCGAGTCATCTCATAGATTGGCGCTTGAGATGAAAAAAAGTTAGCGAGATATCTCGGGTTTGGCGATGAGTGGGTTAATAGCAATTGGGAATTTATTACATGTCTTCCCATTCTGTTTGGGGAATATATTACACACGCGGAAAAAGTAGCTAAAAATTTATTTGGATTTTAACTCGACCCAAGGATCGAATTGCTTTGTAATGAAAAAACGTCCATTACTTAGAACATATAACCAGTTGTTTTCAAAAGTTATATGAAAAGTCGCAAATATTTTAAAGTGGTAATATAACGTTTTTCATTTGCGAAAATTTCTTCAATTTATTGAATGCTGTCGAGGATTATAGAAGATTGAGTTTACGAGTATCCGTACCGTACTTGTTACTCAAGGTCGGATTTATAAATTTCGACGCCCTAGGGCAAAATGCATAAATCTGTGTCTCCTCACCTTTCGAAGATTTGATTTATTGCATATTTCTATCAAATATGCAATAGTTTAAGTTTGAAACGAGCAAGCTATTTATATATTTAGAATTTTAAAAGTTTTGAAAGAAACTAAACTTCGTATGATAATTTTTCATAACATCGTTCATCAGTTCAAAAAATATTTATACAGATGTATTTAGTGTAAAAATAGTTATGGATCAGATTTATTTCTTTAATGACACAAAAGTTCACAAAACATGGAAATAGAAATTGAAACAATCGTAATCTTATTTTAATTCGTTACAAACATATCTTCAAGTTAGGCGCAGTATAGAAACAAACAATCCTTATTTAAAGAAAGCCGAAAAAATATCGTAATTTTAAACTGTAAGACTTAAAAAAGAACAATTTTACAATTTCATTGGCAAGCATCATTGGAAATTCACAACCTATAACAGATTAAGTTTTTCATATTTATCATATTTATATTTTTATGTATTTATCGATATGCTATTAGCAAAAATATGTAAAAGAATATCGGCAAATTACGGAATTTCTTCCATGTTCGGATTTATATGAAATTTAGAAAATGTTACAACAAATTAATTCGAATTAAAGCAACATCTTTGATTAAAGAAAGTTCCGTTGAATTTGAAAATGGATTGATTGAGGAATGTTTACATTTACAAAACATAATTTTAATTACGAAGCCAAAAAAGTTCTCAAGAACCGAACATTTTTTCGAAAAACAATATGATGAAAAATAGAATGTGCAATCCCAAAATAATAACTGCATTGCGAATATACCTGAGTGTTGATTGTAGAAAATGTACTGGAGAAAAGCCAATTTCGACACGACAAAGGATAAAGAATGATTTAAGACAGAACAATCGAAATTAATTGAGCTCAGCATTTTATCCATAGAATATGACTTATTAGAAACTGTAGATCAAGACCAAATCATTGATGAATTTGCCACAAATAAGAGCCATAAAAATATATAAATTAACATAACATATTTATATCAATCAAATAAAAAAATGGTAACAGCGTGAAATAAGTTTATTGTATTGTTGTATTAAATAAATATACAAAACAAAACAGGGGAGACTCGTGCATAGAGACTGCAGTACCTCAGCATTTCCAACATTTTCCACTGTGCAAATTTAATAAATATATCTTATTTCGCATTTAAAATTTAAATGTATCAATAATCTGACGCAATTTTACATTAAGCAATTTCCATCTTCACATAAACCGCGAGGAATAATTGAGGCAGGAAACTATGTTCCCTATCTTATTCTTTCACTGCCCGAAGATAATGCGCAAAGGGAAAAATAACTAGAAATGGAGAAAAAATGAGACTAGAAGCTAGAAATGGAGTTTTATACTTTTGCCACCGCCGAAAATTCTTTCGCAAGCTAAAATTGAAAATGAGTAAGGAAATGATGGGAAATTATTGATAAATATAGATTTAATTGAAAAAGATTTTTATAGTAATTAAATTCGAATGAAACGTCTTACAATACAAAGTATTTTCTCGGTAATTTTTAGCTAGAAATGGTGATGAAATATATATGAAAATTTTCCTCGATTCAAATGTTTTCAAATATTTGATATTCTCCCCCAATATTCTGTGCCATATTATTTGGAATCAGGACTCATAGTTTCAGGAGCCTCGATTTCGAATGAAACAAGGTTCACTTCAAGTAATAGAATTTCTGAAGGAATATTGATAAGTATATTCCCATTTTAATATATCGCAGTGAGGCCTTTAGATAGAAGTAAAATATTTTTTTTCTCCAACTTGAACATTTCCATTACTACATACTACCTGAAGTCTGCATTTTAACATTAAAAAGAAAATAATAAAATATTTTCTGACGCACACAATGTGAATCGAGATAGTTTATATATAGCTGTTTTGATTTCAAAGGATAAAATATATTTAATCATCATGGAAGCATCAAGGTCTATATTTTTTTTCTCAACTACAAACTACAAACGGCTTTATTTTTGAGTAATTTTTAATGACATTGATAAAGGGTATTCACTTATTATTGTTTTAAGTTCTATTATAATATATTTCTCGTGTTAATTGATAAGAAAATTATTTTCTTTCTGTACTATACCGTCATTTTATTGTTCAGCCGCAGTTGTGTGAATCTTTATAAATATAGGAGTACAAAATATTGTCAGTTTGTTCATTAAATATGAAACTACTCAATGTTAATGAAAAAATACAAAAAATGTAAGTGGTTCAAGCGTGCATCACTGAGTAAAGAAGGATTATAAGTTACAGCAGCCCCAAGATTACGTAACACGAGCCGCCAATGAAACAGAATTTTGAAAAACACTTTTTTCCTTACACTTTTTCAAAATAGCAATAAACCCTTGTTATTATATCCCCAGGAAGAAAAATTTTTTCGCTACAATTTACTGAAATTAAAATTAGGTTAGGGGAATGGTCTGTTGTTGACCAAAAGTTTTCCTGTATTGAATCGCAAACAGTTGCCTAAATTGGACCGTTTAAATCAATGGAGCCCTGTTATATCGAACTAGATTGTCCTCGTAAATTTCGAAATGAATAAGCAAAAGCAAATAAAGTGGAAACTGCAAAAGAATATAATTGACATCAAATATTATCAAAAAGAACAAAAATTAATCTTTCGTAGTCTCGTGTTAGATGTAAGGGGGAAGAAAAACAGATATAGTGCATAAAATGTCATTCTTGAGTCCATACATTGTTTCCTGAGGAGAAGTTGTGATTCCAAAAATTGTTTGCTATAATTGCGCTTAGAGAAATTGGTTGCCCAATCCGGGTAGTCTCGCTAATTTCCTTACTTGGACCATTGACACAATATTTAAGCTAGTTTTTTTTTCTTACTTTAAATTGCATTTTATAAAAAATTAATTACATTGTTTGGAAGATAAATAAACTAAAAAAAGTGCTTTTTAATTAAAACTACTTACCTATCACTGTACAATAAAAATTGTCCTGATGGCCAAAATTCTGCAACCTTCCCCTATTATATAAAGTTTTTATGAATAATATTGTGGGTATTATGTGTATTAAAAGTCCGAATACTTCAGTAGTTTTAAGAACCACCGCACGCTACTGAAACGAACAGTAATTCTTGATGAGTCACCATAATTTTTGTGCGTTACTAACCATTATCAAGTATTTATGTGTTGTGTGGTCTTCCGTCCATTTTCTGTGTTTGTCCTCAAATAAATATTGTTCGTGAAACTTGGGAAGAATTCTTGAAAAAAGAACAACAAAGGTATGCATGCAACCACCCCCTGATAACTGACCTGACTTAACTCAGTCATAAGGATCATTAAATATTTTTGTAAATTAAACAAAATATCTGATAGAGAGAGTAATTAACTAACGTCATTGGATGTTGTGCAACCATTTTAAAAAGTATATAATACGACATAAAAATAGTAAGTAAATAGTCAGCATTGGAATCAAAAACGCCCAAAGAAAACAATATTTTCTAATATTAACTTTATCAGTAATAAATGCACGTGAATGAAGGATTGGATAAAACAATAAATTTTCTGGAATTCATTCTTATGAGAGTAGAAAGTATTGCTACAAATTGCTTTAAAAATAAATTTTGCAACGTTAATTATAATTAGAGAAAAACTGTATCGCAAAGAAATTAGTATCATTAAAAAGATAATGTTTTGCTCTTTTTCTTTAAGATGTAAATATAATTTTCGGACAATAAATATTTCAGAAGTAGTGAAAATCTTCTAATAATTAGGCTTAAAAACTATTTAATTTTCTTTAATTAAATAACTTAAGAATTAATTGATTCTCAAAGTTGAAAATAGCACAATTGACCTAGAAATATACCGCAGAATGGATTCCTCACTTTTAATCGATTTTACCATTACAATAAGGAATTTTAGAAATATTAACTTTTAAATCCCCCTGTATATTTTAAAACTATTGATGCTATAAAATCAAAGTAGGACTTCTTTTGTAGGAAATTGCATGAAGTTTAATTTTGTCATTGAGTGTTTTTTGATAGAACCAATAGTTTTCGAGATATTTAAGAAAAACTGAAAACGCGCCTCTTTTAACCCCCTGTATCTCCGCCAACCCCACCTCCCGGCGTGGACTTTTAGTATGTCGTTTAGGACACTACCCCCAACAACTGTGCCGAATTTCAAAACTACACCATTTTCTTCTTCGCTTCGTTGACTGGACTAGAAGGGGAATTGACGAGGCCGGCATCAACAGATAAGCTAGAAATGTAGTTTCAAACATTTTACCACTGCGGCAGAACTAAAACCGAAATTAAGTAAAAAATGAAGGAAAACTATTGATAAATATAAATTTATTTGAAAATTTTTTAATTTTAATAGTAATTAAATCTGAATGAACCTATCTCCAATACAATTTTTCGTGTGATTAAAAAATTTGATTTATAAAAATAACTTAGTTGTTTTTCATTTTCATGTATTATTTTAGTCCTTACTGTAAGAAATTGTGGTATGTTATAGATAGCAAAATACAATAAATTATTTTGTTCAACGACATTTGTTACAAGGCCGAGCAAATTAACTTTTCACCTGGACCCGCTTTTGTTCGGGCCGGCCCTGTGAATAATGTGAGTTCGTAGAATTATACAAATTTATAATAGTTGTGAAATGTCACAATAATAGATAACAACAGACATTGCATAAATTGGTTTGTTGTATGTTTAATATTTGTTTAACTATGTTTAGGAAATATTTAAACTTCCTGTTTTCCTCTGGATGAAATATTAATAATCTGCGGATCAATCAAGCACGCCCAAAGCTTGTTCTTGTGCCATAAAATTCCAAATTTAATTTAGTACGAAGCATTATGGTTATTAGTTGAATTATGGTTATATTTTCCTTTCAAGTAAGTAGAGTTTTCGGACCCAGTCAAGTAGCGCTGTGATCTTTTTAATCTAAATCATCTAATTGTGAATATTGTCTGTTCATTCTGTGTGGCGAATAAACATGTAGATAAGCATCTCAAATTTGCCTTGGAAATTAGACTCGACAGCAAGGTCGAATCGCTTATTATAAAAACAAAACTACTGTAATGCATTCAAAAACAAACGTGTGTGTTTTTAAACATATATATATATATAAGTAATTTTACAATTTAGAAACTTTTTTCAAAAATATCGTCCAGTTATTAGGTTGTCGAGCATCATCTATTTAAAATGCGTAAAGACACCTTGTGCACATTGATGCTAACATAGGAATGTGTAAATCACGGGCTTGTTCCTTTGTGATTTTCAAATTTGACGTTACAAGAAGGGGAGAGTGAGGTAAAACACAGCGTCGGCGAATGGGTGGAAAAAGTAAGGGGGCAAAAGAGTTATAAAAATCTAAAAGAATAGGAAGTTCAAAAAGGGTAGACGCCAAAATTTTAAATTTAGTTAAAAAATTATCTAGTCTTCCTGTTCACTATCGTTTTCTTATAATTCCTAGATTTAGCCAGCTGAGATAGAATAAAAATTTAATTTTTCTCTATAAAAAGGGTTTGGGGCGACTGCCCTCTCCCTCCCCCCTCCCAACTCGCCGCCGCAAGTGAAACCGGGTACCTTGATTCTAGCGTTATTAGTTCTCCTTCCTAGTGGACAGATTGTGAATTATAGTTCACTAGTCAAGAAGAAAGATTGGCGACACTGGCAGTAAACTATCTCTACTTAATAAGCTTTACAGTTATAAAAACTATATTCAGTCCAGCTTATTATATGCTTACTTCTTCTTCACACTACGGACAGCCCCGCTTTTGAGATCGTGTGATCTCTTTTCGCAGTTTAGGTGGCTGCCCGTAGAAAAAAGCGATCAACCTACCCCGCCCCACGGGGCACACAGGGCCCCGCACCAGAAAGCCGTCCCCCGAACGACTTTATTTAGAAAGCATTATTACAACAATCAAAGTAACTATTAGGTATTACAATAAAAGATTATTTTTTAAACAGATGGGGTACAAAGCTGTGTCTAGATGCGGGTCTCCGACAGAATTGAGACCCGTTCTTGATTATATGTATACATGATGCATGTTATCGGCATTAAAAGAGCACTGATAGAGAAAGATTTCTAAATGCTAGTTGTGACATTAACATTTTTACAATTACTGGAATTTGTATTATTATTTCAATGTTATTGCAATTGGGTGAAAATTGGTTGGTACCATTTTGATAAGATCATTAAACACCAATTGTTGAGATTATACTCTATGTATAGGAAAGAGGTCAATGCCCCTTACCAAGGGGAGGCTAATAGGAGATAACAGACCAATTGGGGATAACAGGCCTATCCCATTTCCTCGATAACTAAAGTATTATTATTGTTAATAATCGTTTGATGGTTACAGCAATGGTGACCAATGGTGACAATGGTGGCAATTCAGACCGAACATTTGTAGAGGTTATACTGGAAGTGTCTCAAAGAACATATATCTTATGGGAGACCAAGTGCATTTGAAAAACAAGTTGAGATATGTATTACAAAATATGATGCCAATCGATGAAATATAAGGTAGTATTTACATATATAGAATAGTTTCTGTTAACAATTGCACACAATAATTTTCTTTTACAAACCTGCATTCGCTGATGCTTGTTGTCGGCATTAACTGAACATTGATGGAAAAGATTTTGAATACTAATTATGACAATTACACTTTAACAAATGTTAAAGTTGCATTATTATTTCAAATAATTACTATTTTGACTAAAACAGTTATTCCGGTACTCCGTTACATCGATGATTATTGAGATTATGCTCTAATGCCCCTTCCAAAGAGAGGCTAAATGGAGATAATAAACCTGTTGGGAATTGCATACCTTTTCCCGTTCCTCGAATAATAAGGTTAATTATGGCTAAAAATTATTCACAGCAATGTTAATAACATTCAGACAGAATAGTTTCATATGTTATACTGGGAGTGCCTCACAAAACATTCATTTTGAGTAACCAAGTGCATTTGAAAAAATTGAAATGTTACTTACAAATACGATACCAATCGATGAAATATGAGGTAATATTTGCATATAATAAAGAAGTTTCTGTTATCAACTGCCTGAAATAATTTTCATTACAAACCTGCGTTCGTTGTATACTTGGTTAGTTGTACTGAAAGATAGAAACTGTTAAATGCAACACTATTAAGTATTTTACTGCTGGGGTAATTGACAAGATGAAGTAATGTAATTGTCGTGATTAAGTAAAAAAGTTAATGGGCTATTTACAATACATACATAATATGATAATTCTCGAATCATTTGGAGGTTAAGAGAAATATAATGCTATTTACAGGAAATATCCGTTTGTAAAACTTGTGATACATTTGGATGACCTATAAAGTATTTATATATAAAAAGAAAAAAAAATGAATGTTATGCTTCTCTCTCACAAATATCTGTTTACAGAGATGATGAGGGTCCATTAATTAAGAAGTCGTTGTCTATAATAAAGTCCAGTAGTTGTTTCAATCTAGTCCTTGAGCCTGTGTTTTTAAGGATACCCAATTTCCATTGTAAGATGTTGGAATCACTTGGCTTTTTGAAATGCCAGCTCTCAGTTAGAATACATGAAGTGGCAAAGTGTAGTGGTGTCCCAATCTCTCCGCAGCTGCAAAGGTCGGAGTTTCGGAGGTTGAATCTTTTTAAGTATGATGTAAAAGGTCCGTGTTCTGAAAAGAACATAATTTCATAACGGGACCAGTTATGTAGTTTGAAAGAAGGGATAGGTATGATTTCGTGAACTAGTCTGCCAACTGTTCCTTTGTCCCATTCCTTTTTCCATTCTTGTAGAATCTCCTTGTTTAAGATATATTTTAGATGACTTATTGGTTTTAGAATTTCTAAATTTGACCCCTCTGTTATGGCTCTTTTCGCCAGGACGTCGGCTGACTCATTTCCCAGGTGGCCAGTGTGTGCCTTGATCCAGCCAATATTGATGTTGTTTCGTTCTTGGAGTTGGAGTTGAATTTTTCTTACTATTGGATGTGGAGATGTGGGATTTTGTATGGCCTGAAGGCTAGAAAGGCTGTCCGACCAAATATTTACTCTGCTTGAAGCATTCTCATGATGTTTAATGGCTTGTAAGATGGCTTGGAGTTCCGCTTGGAACACATTGTTTTCCTTGGAAAGCTTGCCCATCCATGTTGACGAAATTCTGTTCTCTTCATCGAAGCAACAAAATGCAGACCCTGTGCCATCGTCGTTTTTCGAGCCGGCTGTGTATGTTGAATTTGCTGTTGGGTACTCTTTAAGAGGTTGGGTGGTTATTTGTTTGTCAATCAGAAATTTTGCTGGGTGCATTTGATGTCCTCTTTGGATAACCTCATATTTTGTTGGGTCTAATGGAGTGTTTAAGACCTTACTAAGGATTTATACCCTACCAAACAATAAAGATTTAGACCAATATTTGAGTGGTTCTACTTCGGTTTTCATAACCTCTGCACTCAGGATAGAACCGGGTACTCCAATTGAAGAAGACCGGGCCAGACAGTAGTGATGATCCCTACGTTGAAGACGATAAAAACATATAAGCCATTGATTATTTATCTATCTAATTTAACCTTTCAGAGGGCGAGCTATAATATTTTACACGAGTATGCGCGTGTCTTACTTTCTACGACACAATAATTTTCTTCCTTTTTTACTACGGAGATTGTAAGTTATTTTATAATAGTAATAAGAGACACGTCAGAAAAGCAATTCTATTCATCGAGAGTGAAAATTAATTTTAATATTATTTGCAAAATCGAACTTAATATTGAAATGAGAGAAAGTAATGAGGTTTAATAATATTAATTTATAAAAAAGGTTTTAAGCAATATATATTAAAAAAACTATAATACAAACTAAGATTGTACAACAAATACTTTCATCTTAGTTTCTAATCACTGTCCTTGCATTCGAAACATTGAACTTTTGTTATAGAGAGACGCTTACAAGTATATATGTTGCACCTACTGCATTTCATGGATTTTGATGATCGTTTTCTTTCCCTGAAACACAAACTACAATCTTTTCTTCTCATTGCTGGTTGGTGCTCACTTACATTTTCAGGTGCATAACTTTTGTGATGCATAACTTTTGTGATTTACTTTGTAAGTACCATGGATTTTCTTTTTTTATTTGCAGGATATATCTTCTTCACGTCTACTTGATATCTTTAATATGCTTAGTTTGCGTTTAAGGCGTGATCTCTCTTGTGTTCTATTCTTTTACAAAGTCACTGATCGTTTGATTAATTGTAGTATGTTATTGATAAGAAGGGTGTGGTTATAGGGTTGTGCGCGGTTGGGGATTCTGGGTGGTTTCTAGAAACCAGAAAAGAGGTGTTTAATTTATAATAGTTATAAGTAGTATTAATTAGTATTTTATGGCATAAATAATAGTTCATAATTAAACGAAATTTCGTATTTTAGGGAGATGGGTCTGTGAGTAGCGATGCATTTAGAAATAATTAATGCCAAAATTATAATAAAATATATGATTCTTTTTTTGTAGAAAGTAATATCTTGGGGCTCTTGCAGGAAATGAAGATGAAGAGCAAAGATTTTGAAAAAATTCAGCAATGATATGCTAGTGAAAATACAACTTTTGCCATCTAATGCTATTTTATGGGGGAAATTTTTTCTCTTCATCCTGACGCGCATGCCCAAACCGCGAATCTTAGGGGCGCCATGGAGTCAAAACATTTCTCAGTTTACGTCAGTTTTTGAAACAAAATATGATGAGAGGGTGTAAAAGTAATAACCGTTATCCTACAGGCGCCATTTATAATTGCTAAGTCGTTGATAAGAAGTGATGAAAAGAATCATATTATTCTCCTGACACAATTTCAACTCGCTTCGCCGCTGAATTTTCGTATGAATAATATGAGTTCGTAGAATTATACAAATTAACAATAGTTTTCAAATGTCACAATAATAGATAACAAAATAAATTGCATAGATTGATTTTTTGTTAATTTTTCATTCGTTTAAAATAATTTTTGGGAAATATTTAAATCATATTATTTCCTCTCGAGGACATTTTAATAATCTGCGAATCAACCATGCATGGTCAAAGCTGGTCCTTACGCTTTTGAGAAGATAAATTGATGTGAGTCTATTTCTATACATCGCAAATTTAAAAATAATAACCTGCCCGAAGTAAGCGTCATAATAACTAAAACATAGCGAAACACTAAATTGCATATTAATGGAACAAGCTTTTGTCATATGTGTAGAAATTTACCTTCCCAAAATTTTACCTATTTATAAATAAACTAAACATAAGTCATAATTGATTGAAAGTAAAGGCAAAATAGCAAATCTAAATCCCTTCTCAGGGTACATCGACATTTTGAGAATTAATTCCTGAAATAAGGACACCACAAAACTAATTACCTGCGGATCAACTAACTCTTTGGGACGAAAAGGGTCATATTTATGTCTTTGCGCCATAAGTATGAACATACGTCCCGCCTTTAAGACTGTAAAACTATGAGAAAAAATTGGAATATTTACTCAAAATGTGTCATGAGATATTTTTAGCTAATTCAAATGTCGAGACTCATGAATCCAAGCGATTTTTTTGTGTATATTTACGCAAACTACGAAGCTTGTGGCGTAGAAGAATCTCAAATTCTATAAGTAATAAATAAATAAGTGTAATAAATAAATAACAGAGAAAATGAAAATATTCTTCAGATTTAATGAACAATGCAAGATTTTTTTCCTATACCATATAACAATCCAGAGATGGAAACTTCTGCCAAAATATATATCAATTGCTGGAATTGGAAAAACAACTACTTTGAAAGTGTAACCGTTCTCATTGGAAAGTTAAAACATTCTTGAAGAGAGAGGGTTGTAACAGCGTCATCTAGCGGCAATCTCAAACTGATACATTAATATTTAACAACCGGCAATTTTAAACATCATTTCGCATTTTCTTCTAATCATGATACTTTTGACGTGGACTTGGAATTTTATTTAATTTCCTGACTTCAGTTTTTACTATAGAATATTTCAGATGATTAATAGATTTTACTGGAGAGTTCGAATAAAGCTTACACTAAGCTCAAGCGGTTTTCATGTGAGTTAACTAATAATTTTAACAAAACTTGATATTATCCAAAGAAACACTGGTAATTCAATGCAATAATATATTATATTAAAGATTTAATCGCAAACATCTTTAAATCTTAAACACATATGATTACAAAACGCATATTTAAATGTTCATATAACTTTAACTTATCCTATAACATTTCAAACTTAGAGTCTATTGTTTGGAAAAAAATTTGAAAATACTAACTATAGGTTGTAAAATTTTTATATGCCTTCAAAACATAGAAAACATCTATATGAACAGCAATACGCTCAAATCTGCTGTCTCATCCCCAAGAAACACAAGCCAAGAATCCTATATAATTTGCCCTTTTTCTTATGGGTGGCACGACTATTGTAAAAAAAATATTACACTTTTTCTTACGGGTAAGAACAAACTTATCAATGGGAAACTCACCATGTATATCGTTAGGTTCGACTATTGCATTGTATCATCACATGCGTAATGGGTAGATTTATTTCTAAGGAGAAAAACCCGAAAAAGCAAAAACCACGGGTGATGGAAAGGGAGAGAGAACTTATCTTTCCATATTTTGAAAGGTTTTTTCAGACCCAACGTTTATGAGGTATCTTTCAAATTATTAACACATTATTATCTTAAGGCTCACTTTTTCAGCATTCGTCAGATTCTCATCATATTACCTAGAAACCAGCTGAAATTTTAGTTAAATTTGAATGCATTTTCCCTTAACTAACTTCTATATACACACCATCATAAGACTGTGTATATATCTCAATGATTCTGTAAGCAAAATTTTGAAAAATGTTTCTCCTCCTACTAGGGGCATCATTTTTGTGATAGTTAGAACAGTTGTTTCTGGAATAGACGGATGAAGATTACTGCTTGTCATATATCTAATCATAGATCTTCAACTTATTAAGCAGAATTCCTATGACACAAAAATAATGTGTTAGTGAAAGAAATGCTTTTGTTTGAAGAATGGAGACTTTTTTGTTCGGTTCTAAGAATTCAAGCTGCTAACTTCGTGTTAATAGCGAATTGAAGTGCTGCTTAAGCTGTTTTTGCAACCTGTTAAATATTTCTTACGTTTACCTTCGATAAATTTAAACAATATTCTCAAAAGTACCCAATGATTAGATACTGCGAGACTATTACTGCATCATAACGTTAATACTCTTCTCAAAAGTTACACTTACGTTTTATATAAGATATCTGACTAAAATTCTCTCTGTATATTTTTAAGTCCCTTGTCCTTCTGTAAGAAGAGTTTCTCGCCAGTCATAAGTGGAAGTAGATAAATGTCATTCGCTCTATCAGTGGAGTCATCCATGCCTATTACTGTGACATTCATAAGACCATCGTTTTGGGGAGCAAGCTGATGGAGATAGATGCTGGTCTGTGTTTAGCTGGAACCAGAGGGAGAATTCTCCCCTCTACTTTTTGGTACTCAAACAGAATATAGGACGATTTGTCCTTCTTAAGAGAGAAAAGAAAACCGAGGACCGGAGTGTAACGGAGTGCCCGGAACTTTATGTTTATTTACCGGAATGGTAAATAAACACAAAGTTTGAAAAAGGGGCTCAGAAAAACCAAACGTGGTACCAAAAGTCGAACAGAGCGGTGGAAAGGTCAATGTCTGCTTCACGATAGTGTCATTGGCGCCTTTTGACATGAGAACGTCTTTCCGCTCGTTCCAGTGATAGTCGGTCGAACTTTCTTGTGTGACAAAATACCGTCACATTTGAATCGTTAATAACTGCGAGACGATTAATGCGGAAGAATTGTTGACCCTACAACGGAAAGATCATATCTGTAAGACTTCGGTGCGTAGTATTTATGTTGCGTTAATTGTTATGATTTAGTTTTATGTAAGGTTATAAATAAGTGTAGCGTGGAAACGCGTTTCGCTAAGAGGTTGATTCTGGTCTCATTTTAAAGAGTTCGAGGAGTATTACCAGGAACCAAAGTGAGACAATAAAAATATTCTTCAGAATATAAGTAAAAATCGGTATTAAATTGAAAATTTCAAACTCCGCATGTTTTTTGATTATAACATGCAGAGTTTCCTTTCGAGTTGTACGAAACTTACAGAATACTTGACAATACGTAAAAGAAACATATAATAAGATATGCATAATAAATAAATAAGCATACGTAAGCACAAACCAAAAATAAAAAATAAATAAAATGTAATAAAAAATAAATAGTTCATAAAAAATAAATAGTTAATAAAAATTAAAAAGTCAATGAAAGAAAAGAAGCAAATTAAAATTATAAGAAGTATGATAGCCTCAGGCAACAGGTGAAAAAACAAAAAGTACACTAGGAAAACAGATGAACAGACTAGAAACATCTGAGATACAGTTTAGAAAAGAGAGAGGGAAAATATCTAAAACATAATTTTGAAAATTGAAAGGAGGAACAACGACAAAAAAAAACAATTTCTATAACACAATTTAAGAAAATAATAATAATAATGAAGCAATTTTTTAACACAATTTAGAAAAGGAAAGGGTCATTTATATATGGCCATAAACTATTTATGGGGCTCCTAGAAAAAAAGTCATATTATTCCCCTGGCACAATTTTCCCTCCCTACGCCACTGGCCGTGGTGACAAAACGTTAGCGTCAAACTTTAAGTAAAAATACCATCAAAGAAGCAGAAAATGCTGTGCTTCGGGATAAATCTGTCGAAAGGCGGTCCTAAACATTTTCTTGCGAATAATTCGGGCCCGCCCATTGGGATTTCAAATGGTGCAATTGTACAAGTTCCCTCATTCTGAAGGCCCCATGCAGCTGACTGATTTAGGAAAATGGTAATTTTTCGCCTTGATTTGTTTAACGGTGTTGTTTTCCAAGACACAATGTTACAGTATTTATTCAAAATTAATTTATTTGAATTATGTACCAATTTTGTTACTGTTATGAAATTAATATTGACCTAACCAGTTATTGTCACATCTGCAGAAAGAACTTTCTCAAGATTAAAAATGAAAAAAGAAAAAAAATTGGTTGAGATCTATTCATAAATGAAGAACCTCTTAGCTATTTGCCTCTTTAGCCAATTCGTCTATCAAATCCGAATCAATAAAAAAGCTAAATTATGATAGTAATATAGACGAATTTACTGTAAAATTTGCAAGAAAATGTAACTAAAATCACATATTGTAAACTTATTCTAGTAAATCGAATGCCAAATTGCATTTGGGAAGAAATTATGTTTGTTATTTGATTTATTAACTATTTTTCGTGCGATTGAAATATTTGCTTTATAAAAATAATTCAATCATTTTTCAATTTCATGTATTACTGTACCAAATTGTACTTTGTTATAGATAGCAAAATACCAGAACATTGTTGTTGAACGACATTTGTTAAAAGACCTCTCAAATCAACTTTTAATCACGCCCCGCTTTTGTTCTGGCCGGCCCTGTGAATGATATGAGTTCGTAAAATTATACAAATTGATAATAGCTTCGAAATGTCACAAAAATAGATAACAACAGACATAGCATAAATTGGTTTGTTGTATGTTTATTATTTGTTTAAAATATGGTTTATGAAATATTTAAGCTTCTTGTTTTCCTCTCGAGGAAATTTTAATAATCTGCGGATCAATCAAGTATGGCGAACGCTTGTCCTACCGCCATAAAATTCCAAATTTAATTTAGTACAATGCATTACGGTCATGAACAGAAAGGGAGATAAGTTATGGTTACGTTTTCATTTCAATTTGCAGAGGTCTTGGACTGAACCTTGTTGTGTTGTCTCACAACATTTAAATTAAATTAATAACTTAATTTCTTAATTTTAAACTCAATAAGTTTTTTAGGGTATTTAATGAAATTCTGAATCTATTCTTCTATCTATCATTTAATAAATATCACATGACTGAAAAGATCTTTTGAGAATAATTCTATTATGCGAGTGTTTTTGTCATTTTATATGTTTATTTAAATAGTGATTACTTGTCATGAATTCTTGAGTGTGTTGCATGATAATTTCTTTATTCCTCAAAAATGTAATATGTTTCCTTTTGAGAAGCTGCTCCAAACATTTTTCTAAAAGAGTGGATGATCGTCGTTCCGCCGGGAAGCATTGTCCTCTGTGAAAATTGCTGCGTCACGCTCAAAGGGAAAATTCCTGTGGCTGACGAAATCTCTGCACCTGCTCAGAACATTCGAAAGTAGAATCTGAAAGAAGTCGTTCTTGTCACGTGAGCGACCGTACAAATCAGCGGCATGATAGGAGTCACGTGACAGCTGGTGACGTTGAAAAGCGTGTTTTTCCACTCCGAGAAGGGGACAGACGGGACTGGACCAAAGAACTTATAAGAGAAGAAGGGACACTCCAAAAACTTTGGCAGTTTGCCAAAAACCAATTCTGGCGAGATTTTGTAAGGAAGCAAACATTTAGGAAGTCTCGCCAGGTCCTGTTGCGCAAAAGAATGCGCAGGGGATTTCATTTGTTTTGATCGTGGCGTGGTTCTTACTTTGGTTAACTTGCAACGGAATTTTTTTTTTTGTCGTCTTTGATTATTCTAGCTTGCTTCTAGGTCTGAGAAAACAAAATCCAGCATGAATTATGACGGATGCATTTCTTTCAACGCCACTCGTGCAAAATCGCAGGAGTTGAAATATTTTCGTTTCCCAAAAGACGAAGAAAGGTATGAACGAATTTTACTCATTTTTCAACCTTCGGCTTAATGTATACATAGTTCGTTCTCGTGTCAATAAATTTCTTTAATGCTCGCATTATGTTTTATAGATCCGCATAAACCCAGCATAACAGGATGGCAAGTCACACTGTCTGCTTTCCTTCTTCTGGTATCTGAATTTTTTGAAAAAAAGAAATTTGTCCTCCGCAGCCGCTTCAACGAAGATGCTTTAGAAAACTATTTTTCTCAGGTATGTTGTTCATTGCTTGAAATTAATTTATTTAATTATAAAATTTGAGTTTGGTAAAAAAAAGCTGAGTAAATTAATAAATTGCTTTATTTTATTGAACTTATTTAACACAACTTTTTCATCAATTCTTTAGGTATTCTTTAAAAAATTCAATGTCAAATTTCAAATTATTTGATTATAAACACAAATTTGGAGGGTTCAATTTATTCTAAAATTTAACAATATTTTTAACATTTAAGAAATCTTTTAAGGCTGTCTTAAATGAAAAATAAGTAAATTGTGTAAAATAATTTGCTGATTACTATAAAAAATACATAGAAACTTAAAAATGTTTACTAATTCCATGTGTTTAATTGATATTTTCTCTTTAGGTGAGGCGAATGACAATCCTACTCCAGTGGACTTCCTGCACCAGGACACGGATGTTATTAGCTGAATTGATGTTTGCTATGTGTGGAAATGCCAACTATGAGCCAGATGATAACATCATTCTTGAATCCACCCAAATCATCCTGCAAACAGATGAAGATTGCCTAGATCTTGTTATTGATGAACCATCATGGATTGCCCAGAAGCGCAGGAAAATTGGGATGATTTGGAGCTCAACAGTGCCACTTATGTGGCAGGCTACATTTCAAAAAAACTTCAGAAAATCTACTGTGAACTCTGCAAATCAAATATATGCGAGCAACGCAGCAACTGCCACTATTATTTTTTTGTCATTTAAAGAGTGCTAACTCAAAAACCGGATTACAATATCCTTCGCAACTCTTTGTAAATTGTATTTGTAAACCCGGTGAAATTTTCAACTATATTTTTTCAAACACAAGTCATTAAAGGGGAATTTTGAAAAGATTAATAGCAAATTTGAGGGAAATTGAAAATTCTTTTTTGACTTGCAGTGAACATTCAACTGAACTTTGGGAATTGATAATAAATTCATATACCAGAACAATGCTGTACAACAAATTAAAAATTATTTCCAAAAAACCATAATTGACCTTTATTAAACTTGTTATGAAGGAATTACCCTCTTAAAGAATTTGAACTGTATG